>APFE031276963.1:0-10859 GCA_000404065.3 Pinus taeda | reverse complement strand
CGGAAGGCGATTTGTGGCACCGAGGTCGACGTTGCATCACTCTTGACAGTACTACTGGAGGGCACCCTTGCGAAGCTTGGGGGCTTGCACCGGCGCAGGCCATTGTTAGGAGGTCGGTGTAACTTCCTCTATTACCTTCACTGATAGGACTGGGCCCTCATCATCCCAGACTATCTTTAGAAGGCCCCTTAATTCACTTTCTCGTATTTTGGTGTCCGGTCTTAATCACCTGGAGCGGAAATACTTGGAAGTTGTTTGACTAGCTATTATCTTTAGGGACTTTATAGTGTGTGCTCTGTGCTCTTAGTTGGCCTAACTTTCAATTTTTTGAGTCTTTAGTTAGATATTAACAAGAAATTCAAAGTGGCTGACCGATCTCCTAGATGGTCTCGAAGACTTCATGGACTTTCACCACCAAGTTTAGAGCCTTCTCCTAGAAGGCGGATAGGTTATTCCACTGGTGGGTTTCGTCCCATGGCAGTTGACACATCGGGGATTGATCCTCCTCTCGGGGGCATTAGTATTCAAGCAAGGCCTAGGACTTCTGCGGAACAAGAGAGGAACACTCCAGTTCTTTCTTGAGTCCGCTTACAAGCGAAGAATAACATAGAGGTAGAATAACTCTCAGAGTCGTTAGTGGCTCTGAATTCTCCCCTACCGTCTAGTCATCCAGACGTATTACAATATGTTGGCACTCCGACGCATAGACCATCAAGTCCAGTTTAAGCTATGCGCTTACCATAGATGACCACTACTGGAAGCATTTCTTCTATAAGTGCTACGACTGTGCAGACTCCAATATTTGTACAAGGGGGAGGAACTATTTCCATCCCCTCCACTTCTTTATTTGGGTCTTTTGCTAGCACGTCTTTAGTTGGGTCTACCTCCATTCCGTCCATGAGTGGAAATTCCCAAACCAATGCTTTTGGTTCTGGATTCTTCCCATTTGGCGCCCATTCACAGGGTATTCCTTCAGTTCCGTCTGGTGCCACCACGTCTATGATGAGTGGATCGGCTTCAATCCAGGGTTTTCCTTTCGGAAGTGGTCATATACCACATTCCAACCCGACGATAGGATCCATTCCTTTTTCTTCTATAGGACAAAGCAGCAATCCTTTCCAAGGTTGGACTAACCTTGGGGTTAGTGGCGCGGGAACTAGGAATTCATTTTTCGACCAACATGGGAATAGGCCGTACACCATAGTTAGCTCATTTCAGAGTATTCCTCCCTTGGCTTCGGCTTGGAATCCGTATTAGGGGTTATCAACTCCTTATAATCCTTTAGGAGGAAACTTTGCTGGTTATGGTGGATATGCGACCGGAGTTGGTCAAACTCCGAATTTTACTGGATCACAAGGCTTGTCTTTTGGTTCAGCTGGTTCTACTGATTACTTCGAGAAGCCTGTTGCCTTCCAAAATCCAGGTCAGTCTTTTCAGAACTTTGGGAGTTCCGCCCAGTCTGGGTGGAATCCCCAAGGTCCTCCTAGGCTTCCGTTTCTGGAAACATTGAAGTTGCTAGATCTCACTAAGCTAACAAATGATCCAATCAAGTACAATCCGGCCTGGCCTTGGTCCCAACCAAACTCCCTTCGGACATTCCAAAATTCAAAGGGAAGAGTGGTGAGGACCCAGGCGACCATGTAACCACATTCCATTTGTGGTGCTCAGCGCTTGTTAGGGCAGCAAGGGACTTCTAGTTCCCAAGCTGTGTTAACCAACCCTTTTCCCCAAGGGCAACAACTTCTTGCTGGCGCAAGTTCAAATCGTGGTACCTCCGCAGGGGGCAACTAGGAAGGGGACAAGTCATCAAATGTTTTCATGATGGGTTCTCACGCTAATGTGGCCACACGGCCACACGATTATGGTGAAGGTGAAACTTCCAAGGGTAATTTAGTTCCCGAAACTAACAACCCACTTCATATTGAGCGACCTTCTATTTAGAATATACCACGGGTACCGAAATGTTCCGCGAAACACACGACTATCAACCCTAATATTAGGGCAGCCCAGAATTACTCCATTGTTGAGGATCTGGCTCAGAGTCTATGTGCTATGTCCGCTCTAGAGGTTCTCCAGTCAAAGAAGTGCCTTGCTATCGACAATGGGGGCAGTGGATCCAAGTAATTCCTTAGCTCTCATTTTTTATATGAATAATTTCAAAAAGAGACTTCCTCATCACACGGCTTTGCAGATAAAGTCTACCTACTAGAAAATGGATATTTTTCTGACGGTTATAGATGAGGGAGCTTCCATGTGTGTCATGTTTATATCATGCTAGAAGGCTATTAGATCACCGTCGGTTGTTCCTCCACCCACCCTCCTGACAGTGTTTGATGGTCATTCTCATAGGCCATATGGGATTATCCTAACCTTTCCTATATGTGTTGGAGGGAAGGTCATTAATATTGAGGTAGAAGTCGTAGATGCTAACCTAGACTATAATCTCCTCTTAGGAAGAAACTGAGTATAAGAAATGGACGCCATTGTTTCGACTCTGTTTCATGTCACTTTCTTTCCTCATGAAGGGAAAATCGTTAAGGTTGATCAACTGGATTATTCTCTAGTCGATCCTCGAGCAACTTTGGACTCTACTATTCCCTTAGTGGATAACCCACGTTTGCCTACTGAGAATTTAGGAGTCGGGATGTACTCTTCATTAATGGGTACGTTTGATCTTCCCCCTCCTACGGCTAGAATAGATATAATTTCATCCTCCAGGGACCCTTTATGGAGAGAGTTTGTTCAAATTCCTTATTCTTCGGATCTTGGAACCTTAGCTTCATCTATGACCACATCGGATGATGATAAGGCAGGTGGAATAGAATCTCTTATGTCTGTAGTAGAACCTAGATGTGAATCTATCGATAGCTCTGCAAATAACCATTCTACTCCTTCCTCTGGGAAAGAGATAGATGGTGATGTGGCTCATTCTCAGACCCTTGATTCCACTTATCCATCGGATTTCTCGAACATTATTTTTCCATCGGATGAAGCGATATTCGAAGCAATGACAGCTATAGATCGACCTTTGGAAGATTTACATCGTCGATCACATTTTTATTCCCCTGTGCATGAGGTCGAATCCTGGTCCCCCAGTCATGGTCCCTTTGGCTCCAACACAATTATTTACCGAAGGAAGAATATTGATTGGTTTGATCTTAGTACCTATAAACATCTCTAGGAGCAAGTTGGCAGAGCCCCCTGATGGGCTCTACCTAAAGAAGTACTTTGCTTAAGTAGGAGTTAGGCAACGGCTTCTTTGTACATTATGTATATTTGTACATGTATCATTGAGAGTTTTTTTTATATCAATGCTTTTTGGTTTGCTGTGGCAGGTGTTGATGGATGAATTGGTCTATTTGGATTCGTCGATGGTGCTAGTTGGCACACTCGGAATCTCGCTTCCGTAGCTTGGGTACTTTATTATCCAACTGGTCAATTGCTGGTATCAAGAGACGTATGCATTGGTCCCACTTCAAATAATATGGCTGAGTATACTGCCGTTATTAATTTACTATCCGAGGTAATTTCTCACGATATCGACTTGTTGGTAGTTTATCAGGATTCTCAATTGATAGTGTCACAATTAAACAACATTTATCGGGTAAGGGATCCATGTTTATATCGCCAGTATTTAAGGGTGAGGTTGTTGCAAATATCGTTTGTTTATATTAATTATTTGCATATTCCAAGTTCTCATAATTGGTTAGCTGATTCTGTCGCTAATCAAGCATTATACTAGCACATCAATCATTCATCATAATAAAATCAAGCATCAAAAAGTCAAACTGTATATATATATATCATCATAAAGCATCTCGAGCGTACATATGATGTCCAAAAATATACAAAATCGGGACTCAAATTCCCATAATCATGTCCGGCATATCTAATGCCCCGGCTCAGGAGGAGCAGCCAAGTAGGTAACTATTGCATTGGCCACACGCCAAAAAGTGTGAACCCAGTCACATGGCATGCCAACCACATGACATTGCATATCCTCAGGAAGATCCTCTATCGCAGCCATCGGTACTCGGCATCTCAGTCTCGTCAAGTGTCACTGGACGTTGTTTAGAGTTATTTCTGTCTCAGCAGCCACCTCTTCGGCTCCTCAGCCGCGCCGTCCATGCCGCGGGAACCCATCTGGTCGTACTGGCCCAATATCTGGAACATGATCATCATATTAGTCATTTGAATCCCATCAAAAATATTTTTGAAAATGCATCATTATATTTGAAAATCCAAAAAATCATAAAATCAAAGAATTCTTACCAATCTCGCCCCATGTTGTGTTCAACAGTAATGCTAGGTCAGGATCTCCTCGGAAATCCAACCCAGTATAGGGGTAGTCATCCACAGCGATGATATGATGATCCCACCAGGCAAAGAAGTCATTGTCGAAAGTAGTCCTTGGGACCTCCCCAACCCCAGACGTTTCATTAGATCAGCCCACCAGCCCATGCGTGGATCGTGTGGGGTGCTGATGGAAACCGCTACCCTGGGGCGGAGTGTGGGAACCCTCTCGAAAAAGAAAGTACACAGGATAGTCCTGTAACCAAAGTTCTTGGTTTGTCCCCTCTTGATAGAAGTGAGCTGGCTCTTCATGTTGGCCAGAAGAGGAGTACACCAGTCGAACACAGTAGTGAGACAGTCAACTGCCACGCTCATGGTTAGCCGTGATGCCTGATGTAGAGAGGACGATCCAGTCACTCGAGCTATGGTGAATAGGATTATCCTCAGAGATAAACTCGCCACATGTGTGATAGAAATCTGGCTCCCAACCTTCTTGGGATGTCTTGGGCAATATATCTGTACGTAGTCCTCTATGGTGAGACTGCTCTGTGTCCTGCCCCGGGAATGTACTACCTCTCCCCTTCGAGAAAGGCCCGTGATAAAATAGATATCCTCCACTTCTACCCTGAGTGGCATTTGATCAATCATGAAGGCTTCCTCCTCGACGTCCCAATAATCAATGAGCATCTCAAGCAGACATACATTGGCTTTCATGTTCGGCAATTTGAAGCATTTAAGCAAACCGCATCCCCGTAAGGCATCCAAAGCTTGAGGATCATTCATGACTTCATTATCCACCGTTGCATGCTCTCTTTCATGCCAAGTGACGAGCATTCTGAGAAATAAATGATTTCCAACCATTAGTTTTTGTTTAAAAGTGGTTCACAGCGTATACGCGGGTTCCTGTGCACACAGTCGTGTATAGGGCCCACGTGTACATGGGTTTCATATTACCAACCCGCGTATACGCCGCGGTGAAATTTTGGACAAAAGTTCAACGGTGAAACATCAATTAAAAATCTTAAAACTAGTCATAATCAATTGCAAGCTAAGTATAAGAGCTACCTAGAGGTTTTTGAAGAATTTGAATGGTTGAATTTGGTATACAGGAAGTTTGCTCCTTTTGCTCCAAATCTTTGCTCTCCAACTCAAATGGTAAAAATGGTGAGTCCAAAATCCCTTTTATAAGTTCCAAAAATGCAAAAAAATTTCAAAATTTTATTTTGTTTGGCCTCATGTGACTTTTAACTTGGGAGCTTGGAATTTCAAGAATGGTTTGCTTTTCAGGACATTTTGGACGTTTTTCGACAATTTCGAGATGGTTCCATGACTGTTGACTTGTCATGGCAAGTATCATTTTCTCACTGGCATATAGGTTAGCGACACAATTTTTCCATTGCATTATGCATACTAGCCTTCATTCACCAATACATCTTCCATGGGGTCGACCCCATCGTGTTATGGTTCGTAAGCCATCTTCACTCGCTGATTTTTGAAATCATGACACGATGGTAGAGCCATCCTTTACATGGGCATCATAGTTAGCACCTCACTCACATTTGTTGTCCATGCTACTCCAATTTGAGTAGGCTCGGGAGTCCTCTGTACTCCCGCCATGACTTATGCGTTGGAGACTCATTCCACTTAGCTTCTTCGCTTTGTTCTGGCCTTATACCCTAGAGGCTCCTTTGTGTTGAGTTGTACTACTGCATTGCATGTTGACCACTTGCACCTTTTGGCCTAGAGCTGGCTTCACTTGGACTTGTGTTTAAGCCAAATTTTGACCATGATGACTGCAAAATCAACCTTGCACACCTTTGACTTCTGCAGCTTGACACACCTTGACCCGTGGAAGGAATGTACCTTAGAGTGTCACTGACCAGTTTTCACCTCCCTGCATTGAGCATGGGAATGTTCCATTCCCAGGAACTAGATCATCTGTTTCACCGACACTCATTCTTTCCACTATACCATAGCATTCTTTTATTCTTTTTCAAGCTTAATAGAAAAAGACAAAAAAATTAAATATTCCAAAAAGAGTAGGATCGGGACAGTATTTCCATTTATTGTTGGCAGCTAGAGTCAGTCATGTCGCCCTTGAACAAAGCACTCAAAACAAAGTCTCCTCCATTTGGGCAGGATCAGTCCTTAGGATCATTCGTGTATACACGCAATCTGTACATAAGTACAGTCACGTATATCTTGCAACTTTCAAGATCAGTCGCGTATACACGCAGGTTTTCTCAGGATCAGTCACGTATACACGCAATCTGTACACAAGTACAGTTGCGTATATCTTGCAACTTTCAAGATTTGTAAATCTTTGTGTCTCTGAAGGTCTGTCTGGTGGTTTTATTCAGTTTAAAACAGTCATTTTCTAGTATCAGTTGTTTGTTTTACAACAAGCATCTTGCTCCAATTTCTCTCTGATTGTAAGGGGTATTGGTCTTGTTTTTGTTGTTGCAAGCATCATCGTTTTTTGCTAAAGCATGCAAGATTTCTTGTTGGAATCTTGGCTGCTCTGATTCATCAGGGCAGAAAGATTGGTCTCAATCTTTGTGTTGAATCTTGCTTTTGGTTACTTTTTGTTTGCTTGACAAAACTGCTTTTTGTGACCATCCACTTCTTTGTTTCATGAAAGTTGTTGATTGATACTTTCTTGAAATTTGTCTTTTTAATCTTTTTTGGTCTTCGTTGCCAAATATTTCATTGCTTCTTTTGATTGTTAAAGAGCATCTTTAAACACATTTATGTTTGTTGAGTTTTCATCTATTGTGTGGTCTCAACTTGCAAAAATTTTTTATTGCCTATTTTTCAATTACAAAGTTTCAGTCTTGTTGACAGCATTTTTGAAAAGACTCTTTTGTTGTTGCTTTGAAGAAAACTTTTTGAAAAGCTTTGTTGTTTGTTTGTTTTACAGCAGGCATCTTGCTCCAATTTCTCTCTGATTGTAAGGGGTATTGGTCTTGTTTTTGTTGTTGCAAGCGTCATCGTTTTTTGCTAAAGCACGCAAGATTTCTTGTTGGAATCTTGGCTGCTCTGATTCATCATGGCAGAAAGATTGGTCTCAATCTTTGTGTTGAATCTTGCTTTTGGTGACTTTTTGTTTGCTTGACAAAACCTCTTTTTGTGACCATCCAATTCTTTGTTTCATGAAAGTTGTTGATTGATACTTTCTTGAAATTTGTCTTTTTAATCTTTTTTGGTCTCTCTTGCCAAAGCTTTCTTTGCTGCTTTTGGTTGTTAAAGAGCGTCTTTAAACACATTTATGTTTGTTGAGTTTTCATCTATTGTGTGGTGTCAACTTGAAAAAAGTGTTTGTTTCCTATTTTTCGATTACAAAGTTTCAGTCTTGTTGAGAGCATTTTTGAAAAGACTCTTTTGTTGTTGCTTTGAAGAAAACTTTTTGAAAAACTTTGTTTTTCTTTCTTGAAATTGGTTTTCATTTGGTTTCGTTTTAGTGAATGAAAGTGTTTTATGTTTGTCTTGAAATTTGTTTTTAGTGTTTATACGAAATGAATGGTAGCATCTCATATTCCATCTAGACATTTTAAGTGGCAAAATAAAAATTGATAAGCAAGCAACTTTCATTTCTTGTTTTTAGAGTTGTTTTAAATCTTGCGTCAACATATATTTGTTTCATTAGGATGGATTTGCATATCATTTTAGGCATATATAGATTTGCTAACTTTTGCGAGTGTGAAGCGTGAATTAACAAAAAGAAAAGAAAAAATTGTTTTATTAGAAGTTCCTTTGAACCCTGTAGAAATTGCTTTTCATCGAAAAACGGAAACAAGTGCATGTGCATATAATTAGGTTTTTATTAATTTCTTTTGCGTCAAAAAACACCACTAGTTTCACTTTCATTATCCCGTGACTTAAAGAACAACCTATTTTAAAATCAAGCGCTAGATAAAATTCACTAAAATTTTTTCTTTTAAATTACATACACCAACAAGTTTTAGGATTTTAGGGCCTTGGATTAGGCGAGTGGAGAGTTAACTCTCCAAGGCCATTTAAACATCAAACGTAGGAGTCTGAATAACGAGTGAAAATCCAATAGCGTTAGGAAGACTAGGAAAGCTCCAGATCTGGGAGTTAAGCACGAGGGTCTGTGAAGACAGGGAAGAGAGATACCCCCTCTCCTACTTGTCCGAACTTACCTCACGACTGTTCTGCCTGGCTTCTACGATGAGTTGTTACCCATAGTTGCTACTCCTAGGGATCTACATAGGTGGCTGCAGAGGGGAATCCCATGGCACCTGAGGTCGACGTTGCATCACTCTCCATAGTACTACTGGAGGGCACCCTTGCGAAGCTTGGGGGCTTGCACCGGCACAGGCTATTGTTAGGAGGACAGCGTAACTTCCTCTGTTACCTTCGCTGATAGGACTGGGCCCTTGTCATCCCAAACTATCTTTGGAAGGCCCCTTAATTCACTTTCTCGTATTTTGGTGTCCGGTCTTAATCACCCGGAGCGGAAATACTTGGAAGTTGTTTGACTGGCTGTTATCTTTAGGGACTTTCTAGTGTGTGTTTTGTGCTCTTAGTTGGCCTAGCTTTCAATTTTTTGAGTCTTTAGTTAGATCTTAATAAGAAATTCAAAGTGGCTGACCGATCTCCTAGACGGTCTCGAAGACTTCGTGGTCTTTCACCACCAAGTTTAGAGCCTTCTCCTAGAAGGCGCAGAGGTAATTATACTGGTGGGTTTCATCCCACGACAGTTGACGCATTGGGGATTGATCCTCCTCTCGGGGGCATTAGTATACAAGCAAGGCATGGCACTTCCGCGGAATAAGAGAGGAACACTCCAGTTTTTTCTCGAGTTTGCTTACAAGCGGAGAATAACATAGAGGTAGAAGAACTCTCAGAGTCATTAGTGGCTCCGAATTCTCCCCTACCATCTAGTCATCTAGACGTATTACAATATGTTGGGACTCCGACGCATAGACCGTCAAGTCCAAGTTATCCTACGTGCTTACCGTAGATGACCACTAGTGGAAGCATGGCTTCTACAAGTGCTACGACTGTGCAGAATCCAATATCTGTACAAGGGGGAGGAACTATTTCCATCGCCTCCGCTTCTGTTCGGTGCCGCCACGTCCATGATGAGTGGATCGACTTCATTCCAGGGTTTTCCTTTCGGAAGTGGTCATATACCACATTCCAACCTGACGATAGGATCCATGCCTTTTTATTCTATAGGGCAAAGCAACAATCCTTTCCAAGGTTGGACTAACCTTGGGGTTAATGGCGCGGGAACTACGAATCCGTTTTTCAACCAACATGGGAATAGGCCATGTTAGCGTTTGAGATTTCACCTAGGTTGAGATAGACAAACCTCAAAGCTACATCAAACCATTTCACCTCGTAGCTAGCCCTACGAGGTATGAGAAGGCTCTCTCGGGTCAAACTTGGTAGATTTCTCAATAAGATGAGTTTGACCAATTAGGAATAAGGATTTTAGGCTAGTAAACTGATAAGGGGAATTGATTTAGAGTTTTTGGGTTTTTTGGTGGCAATTGGAGGGAGTGCAATTCAGGGTGCGGGGATTAAGCTCAGTTTTTGCAGGTGATTCCTTGGGGCAAGGTAGGAATCTATGCTGATGCCTTTAGTTGAAAGAGATAATCAAGGAGGAAAGGAGAAAAGCTAAAGAGGGCAAAAAATGAATTTGAATCCTCTCTAGACGGTGGAAAACATAAAATTTAAACAAAATTGAAAGCTGAGCATGGCATACATGAATTCAAACTTTATCACTTCTTTTGTTTAAATAGCAGCAAGAGATTAAGGAATGGAACACATAAACACACTTACAATAACAGTAGGAAACACACCATCAACATAATAATCCACAAGAATCCACAATGAAGTCTGCAAAACCCTGGCCTTCCTTTTCCTCAAATTGCAGAAAATACAAGTAAACAATACAATAGCACTTCTCCCTCTAGAGTCCAACCATGAGAATGAGTAAGAGAAGGCATAATATAGGAGATCCAACTCCTTTCCCCACCTCTAGGGGTCGAGCTCAGCTTCCTAGGAGCTGTTACAACAAATTCTAAATCAATCACTAGATAATAGGCCAGCTCAACAACTTGCCTCTAAAACTTAGGAAGACTATCCATGCATTAAATATTCACTATTTACATCAAAGAAGCTTCTAGAAGAGGTAAAGAAGAGTAAAAGTATCTAATGCCATGAAAGTTACACAAAAATCCATCAATTACATGCCCAAATGGTCAATCCAAGTGAAAACTGTGCTCAACTGGCCGAACTGGTCAAAAACAGGCAAATTTTGCTCTACCTGTCGCACCTCTGGCTCTACCGGTCGCACCTTTTGGCAGCGCTGTTTGAAGGCCTTCCCGGAGTCCAAATCAGATGTAGGATAGCTCATTGGAAAGGTCTGGAAGTCTACTTTCCAACCCAACCGGAATTTCGGAATTTGGAGTTGATTTGACCCCTCAAAAATCAAATCTCCCAAGACTGCTTTTTGTAACTTAAAAAGGGGGCAGAAAGTCAAAATTTGGCTGTATTTTGAGCTTTTGGGTGCCCAAATCTCCACAAAAATT
>APFE031276939.1:0-19346 GCA_000404065.3 Pinus taeda | reverse complement strand
CAATATATATATATATATATATATATATAGTAGACGCTTCGCTTCCTAGATTTTTGGAAAATGACGCTTCTGCGTCCCTGTTTCGTCCCCACAACGTGCAACATTGGTCTAAACAAGGTAATGTGAAAATTTCTTAATCTTACAAACTAAAAATCCTACTGCAGTAAACTGATTTGCATTACCTACTTGTGTTCTTCAATTTAACAAGTCATTTTCAAAAATATTCAAAAAATATTAATGCAAATACACTACAGCCTACACCAATATACAAATCAAGTACTGAAAAATAAGTGAAACAACCACACGAAGGACACACTTATTTTTGGACTAAACGTCTCCAGAAAAACCCGTTGTGGGAAAACCGGTGTAGCAAATATGAGGGTTTTATTATTAAGCAGGTTTCTGAATACAACTAGGGTTCCAAATCTAGCTCACTCAACAGAGAATAAACCCGGCAGAAGTACCTCTATCCGGAGATAGATATTTTGGTGAATCCAACAGCTGGATGAACAAACCCCATAGGTGATTGGGTTGTCCCCAATGCTGTGCAGCGATGGCTGCTCCCAACTCTACGTTGGAACTGCGTCACCTCCTCTAGGTGTTGCATCACCCTCCTAGTGAGCCTTCCCGACTCAGAAATTGATATGTTGAACTACTGCTCGATCTGCCTCACGGAAACCCCAGCATTGCCTCTAAGTGACTGTGTTTGCTCCTCTAGCCTTAGCGTCACCGTTCTGGAGCTGCGTTGTCTCTCCTTAGTGTTGTGCTACCTCTCTGCTATGTATTCTCGGCCTTGGACTAAAGTCCCTTTGCCGAACTGCCCCTCTTTGCACTAGAAGCTAACTCCGAAAATCTTATCAAACCACACTTAGCTCAAGCGTTGCTCTCTCTGTGTTTGTCTACAACTGACCCCAAACCTCCCTTTATACATTTCCTGTTGAGAAATCAACAACCGTGATCTAATCTCTAATCAATGGCTAAGATTAAATTAGACTTGATCCTCGTCTCTTAGAAGCTTCTCACCCATATTTTCATTAATACCTATTAATATTTTAATTTTCCTAAGTTTAGACTTAGAAACCCCATTAAAAATATTAATTATTTTAATAAAATACAATTCGCGTGGAATTTCTCCAAACAATTTCTAGCTCTTGGAGATCTCATGTGTTGTAGCCCCTCCACAAAATTTCGAAGCTAGAGCACATCCGATGCTACACAAAAATCAACACTCCCTCTTAGCGAGGAATGTGCTCTAACAATACTTCCCAGCAGAATTATCATACTAATCCACGACATCGGTCCTCTGCGCCGCTGATGCTCGGCCTGCTGTAATCTGTACTGCTACCCATGACACTACCACTGTCATTGCTAAATATGTATTGCAACTCCCTCTCAATATGCTGCGTCATGTTGCCTATAGCACTACCATTGTTAACTGTTGCACTGCAACTCAGTTGCTAAGAAGTAAGCAACTGAAATTCCACCCAAAATCTGACATGCTGGTCAATCTGGATGCCCCATGACATTGAAGCTACCTCTGTTGCTAATTTGTGTTGACCCTCTGATGCTATTGCGTTGTTGTTGTTTCTGCTCTATGCCTCCCGCATTGCTACAACACTCCACTGCACTGCTTTAGACTTTGGCACTCTAGCTCTGCCACTGTTGCTCCATCATCCCTCACACCAATTGACTCCCTTCATTCTGCTACTATCATTAAGGGCTCCCATAGCCATATGTGATTCGAGAGTTTGGGCACCTCAAGGATCTTGCCCCCCTGTAGCTCTTTCGAACTACAACTCTAAATCTCCCCACCTCCCTCCTGGAGATGCAGCTGCCATCTCTGCCAAATAGAAATGTCGAACTGGTTCTCTTCTCTCCCTTTCACTGCTACCCCAACAAAACTTGGATCTGAATTATTTTGGCACTAGAAATCCTCTAAAGAACACGCTCCCTCTAAATTTCAATTTCCTTCACAAAAATCCTTCTGCCAACCACTGTCGAACCACCCCTCTGATCTCTCTTTGCTTCTACTCAGCAATGGATCTAGATTTCTTGGCAAGAAATCATCTGAGGAACTGATTCCCTCTACTTTGCTTCTGCCCCACTAGGTATTGTTTTGCACCAACATAATCAACACCCCACCAACAACTCCAGATGAAATCTGCGTTGCACCTCTAGCCATGACAACCAAAAAACCAAGACTCAACAGTCTTTGCTCTTGCCCAGTAACCACTGCGCTGCCCTCTGCAACAACAACGCCACCCAATCAGGCTGAAGCAGGTTCTGCATGAGCCTCCCTTGGTGCCTGTATCACCCCTCCTCTGCTCTCTCGGCCTGAAACTGCATTGTCTCTCGAGATAACTATCTTCACATAAATTTTCCTCTGCCCTTTTGCCGATGGCTTCAGTCCTCCTTCATCTGCAACCACTCCGATACCATGTGAAAATTTCTAAATCTAAAAAACCAGAAATCCTACTGTAGTAAATTGATTTGCATTACCTACTTGTGTTATTCAATTTAACAAGTTATTTTAAAAAATATTCAGAAAATATTAATGTAAATACACAACAGCCTACACCAATATACAGATCAAGTACTGAAAAATAATTGAAACAACCACACAAAGGACACACTTATTTTTGGAATAAACATCCCCAGAAAAACCCAGTGCGGGAAAGCTAGTGCAACATATATGAGGGTTTTATTATTAAACAGATTTCTGAATACAACTAGGGTGCCAAATACGGCTCACCCAACAGAGAATAAACCCAACAGAAGTACCTCTATCCAGGGACAAATATTTTGGCAAATCCAGCAATTGGATGAACAAACCCCACAGGTGACTGCATTGTCCCTAGTGTTGTGCAACGATGATTTCTCCCAGCTCTGCGCTAGAACTGCGTCACCTCCTCTAGGAGTTGTGTCACCCTCCTAGTGAGCCTTCCCGACTTAGAAATTGATTTGCCTCACAGAAACCCCAACGATGCCTCTAAGTGACTACGTCAGCTCCTTTAGCCTTTGCATCACCCTTCTGGAGCTGTGTTATCACTCCCTAGTGTTGTGATGCCTCTCTGCTATGTATTCTTGACCTTGGATTGAAGTCCCTTTGCTCAACTGCCCCTCTCTGTACCACAAGCTTACTTTGAAATTCTCAACAAACGCCACAAAATTTTTAATTAGCTCAAGTGTTGCTCTATGTGTGTGTGTTCTCCAACTAACCCCAAGCCTCCCTTTATACTTTTCCTATTGAGAAATCAATGGTCGCGATCTAATCTCTAATCAATGACTAAGATTAAATTAGACTTGATCCTTGTCTCTTAGAATCTTCTCACCCATATTTTTATTAATACCCATTAATATTTAATTTTCCTAAGTTTAGACTTATGAACCCCATTAAAAATATTAATTATTTTAATAAAATACAATCTGGGTGGAATTTCTCCAAATAATTTCTGGGTCTTGGAGATCTCATGTGTTCTAGCCCCTCCACAAAATTTTGGAGCTAGATCAAATCCGATGCTACCCAAAAATCAACAGGTAAGTGATATTACACGAGAGGAATTGGATAAATGAGCCATTTTCTTTTCTTTCCTACAATATAGCATATGAAAAACATGTGAAACACGAAGCTAAATACCTTGAACTAAACAAAACTGGACAATATAGATTAAGAAACCTTTTTTTCTTGGCATGTCTTTTCCCTTTCCCATGCTTGCCCTTTCCCCTTATGTGGCTTAGGCTAGCTCTTGAGTAATCCCATTCATTTAAGGTGTGATACATAGTTTTTCTCTAAAACTATTTGTTACAGTGTTGCTAACTCAAGCATGGCCCAACATTGAGTCCCAAGCTGATTCATACATTTGGTGGTTCCTCATTGTTTAAACCCATTATTAATGGGTTATAAGATCCCTTCTTCTACCCTTTTTATTTTCTTTTGGTAGAATTTCCCAACCTAGATCCCTCCTCCTCTTTCCCTTCTTGGTTTCTTTACCCTCTCTTTGATTTATCTGAAATGATCATATGTTAAACTGAAGTAGAATTGATTAATGGCAACAGTGAATTGAATGTTAACTTAAAGTTCTTTAACCATGAGAAATGTTTGAAAAGGGATGAATTGACGACAGTATTAAAACATAATCAAGATGTAAACAGAAGTGAAAAACAACAAAAACACAGTGATACCAGATAGCAAGATTGACTATGGAGTTCGTCCCTGATGGACTACGTCTCTGGGTCCGCTTCCAAGATGGGCGGCCGCTTTATTAGGATTGAATCCGAGGAGGTCGATTACACAGCAAATTAACCAGACTGATTGTGCACGCAGGCACTTTTGGTCATTGTCACAAGAAAACTCTCTGAATTAGATTTCCAACGCCTATCACGGTTCCCAATTCTGACTCTCAATGCTCCTGTTCCATTGAAAACAAAACTGCCTATATCCTCTAGAATCGACATACAAACTCTCAAAACCACTCTCCCCCACTCATCAACGAGCCAACTGTCTTTATAACCCTCCAAATGCAATCTGACCTCCTTAGGCTGAGTTTAGGAGTGAATAAGCTCGAATTAGGGTTTTAGTTTCAAGAATTAATGTCACTTAATGACATTTAGGCCTAGGTGTATTAAATATCACCAACCTGAGTCAAAAACCCACCTGAAACCTTATAATAGCCTGAACACTATTAGTGGTTAGCTAACACGGTGGAGGCGTTGACAACGGATGTGAATAGATGGATTTATCCCGCGGTTAGGGCTCCGGCGGTTTCGTTGACTGTTTTCCATAACGGTTGGCAATTGCAGCTAACCTGGTGCTCACATACCACCGTTAACCCTGCCTAACCGTGACTGTCCACCAAACGGCGGAACCAACCCTGACTGTGTGGTGAATATGTTTCTGTTCACATGTTGACTTTTACTCCATTGCGGTCAGGCTCTGATTCTAACCTTGACAGTTAACCCGGACACTTGCTACCCAAAGTTGTGATCCGTTCACATGATTATGGTCATTGTCGTTGTTCTTATGCGGTTAGGGAACTGTTGAATGCATTTTGTAATGTTTTATGTGTTTATACAATGGTTTGTATTTTCCATGGATGAATAGTTTGAATACATAAGCTTAATGCATGGCTTTAGGAATATGTTAGGGTTTAGGTGTATTAGGTTTGAATGGTAATTTTTTTTCACCATGTTAGCCTTCTACTACAGTAGGTTATTCATCTCTCATGATCGACATGTTTACAGGCCAAATATGTCATACTTTGTTTGCCGCAATATTCCATATTTGCTACTGAGAAAAGGAGGGCACAAACCTTGTCTGCAAGCATTTAGGACAGACCAGTGTGATGACCGAGACCCAGACGAGAGGAAGCACAAGAGTTCATTCTTCAATTGGTGCATATGCAACTATTCATAAAGCTCCAGGAAGACATTGTGGCTTTCCTCAGCACGACATCAAGGAAAGCTACTGTGGTTTGTCCACACTTTAAAAGAATCTTTATTCAATTACCTGGATGATCCCATGGATCTTGCTCGCCTGGCTGCAGTTTCTCATTCCTGTCATCGAATTGGGGTTGAAAGTAGATACTTTAAAGACCTCTGCATCAGGATCTATCCAGAAGTATCCATATTTAATTTTGTGATGGAAGAAGACAAAATGAGCAGTTCTGGAGGACCAAGCTCAAGTAAAGATTTAGCATGGACAAATTTGAATATGGAACATAGAGTCTATGGAAAACTGGCCCATGAACTTATTGGATCGCCTGTGGGTAAAAGTTGCATATGGGAGCCTATTTGTGCTTCCAGCACTGACAATGATCCATATCAAAGCATCATCTATACATTGAATCCAAGGGATAGAGAAGAAGGTAGGCCATCTTATTGGTCAAGTAAAGGAGAAAGCAGTAGAGATGCCCCTGAGACATTGACTTACAGGTTGCTCAAGAATTTGTTTGTTGTTCACGAAGTTAAATCACGTCCATTCCAAGCTTACTTCCAGAGGGGGACTCCTATATATTCAGCAAATGCAATCCGCTTTCGATTTGGTTATTCTAGCTCATCTCCAGAAATCAAAAGTTCTATATTGGATGGGTCAATGTTATCTGATAGATCTCCTTGTGAAAACTATATCTGGACATATAGATCTCCAGAATACCCGGTGTGAACAGGAGGAATTTTGATGATCATGGAGGACATTGATACCCCTCATCATCTTTTATTGTTTCATTACTTTATAGCTCAAGAATTGGTCGATGACCAACCACTTCTCTACGCAAGTCCTCTTACATCACCCCAAGCATTTTTAGGTACATTTCTCTGTCTTGTTCAAGCAAACGATTGCAAATCAAAGATAGAAGGGTCTCCCAGGCATAACAAGGGAGAAAACCCGAGGACTGCTTGGCAGTATTGGAGATACTTTAATGAGAACCAAACAGTTGAGACTCAAAAATTTCAACAGCCAGAACTGGACCTTTTTTTCAAGAACTGCTAAAACGAGTTCCTTTGGAGGTGGCTTAACATGTAATACAAATTAATTTTGCAGCAAATTTGACTGGCCAAAGCCTATGGAAAGGTCATTCCTGAATGTCGTAAATGTGGAGTGTGTTAATATTCAAGTTATTTCAGACCTCTCAGTGTTTCGTGAACGATGTACCTCATTTCTATCTAAACATTCCAGGATTGGGAGACACTCTCTTTTCTTAAATCCTTGAAGGCAGTACTACGAGTTTCCAATGCACTGGCTATGATCACTTACCCATTTTCTCTTCTTACACCATTCTTCTGTACTAGATGGCAGCACATGGAAGACATTATTCTCTATGTTAAGGCTATCCTTAATGAAGACAAGGAGTTAGCTAGATTGTTGACTCATTATCAAGGTATGTTAGGTTTTGTGCACGTCCACAAGTTGGCATGTGTCAATACATAGGTTCCTACTATTTTGGAAGCAAACACATATTCTCTGAAGCTGATACATAAAAAAAATGTTGTTTTGGAGTGCTTGAATCAAGCTCCAGTAGATGCTTCTAGTGGTGAATCTAATGGCACTATTGTTGCTGCCATCATGGATATTATTACGTCCAGTTGTGATAATCCCAATATGAAAGTATTCAGGCCAAGGCTTCCTCCATGCGCAGACTTAAGGGACATAGCTGAAGCTCTTCAGGTCATTGAGGAGGGCGGGCTAGAATTAGATGAGTCACATGACAGTGATGATGATGATGACAGCGGGAAAGGGATGCGTGGTATTGGAATTAGAGTACTTGGAGACACAATTGTTATTGGATTATTGGGATTAAAGGATATCTTTGGGCCAGATTTTTTGATTCCAGAACATTCAAATATCTTGATGTTACCACATTTACATGCTGCCCGAAGTTATTTCTCAAATAACAACCTGCAATACTATAGTGCTATTAGAAATTTATCTGGAAAAGGAGGCAATGCCTATGTTTCTAATACTATGAATGCTAAAAGGCAAGTTGCTTCAAATGAAAACTATGAATATCCTGGACTCTGGGATGACTTGCAAAGTAGACATGTTGCAGTGCCATTGGCAGTATGGGCACTTGCTAGTTGGGCGTCAGCATCATCTTCTAATAGATCGAAGATTGCAGAGCTAGACAGGGATGGACATGTTGTTATGACTGCTATAATGGCACCTGAGCGAACTGTGAAATGGCATGGGGCTTTGATAACTCAACTTCTTTTGGAGGACAAAAGTTTGCCTGTGATCGACTCTGTAGCTAAATGGAGTTCATCTCTTCTTGGTATGGCAGTTCAAGCTTGTAAATCTCAGGACATCCCAGTTGCCTATGTTGCACTTTGTGCCTTTTTTGTGTCTATTGAAAGAAGCACTACATGCGGGGATAATGATGATGTAATGGTGAGGAGAAGGCAGCCATTTGTGAGACATTTTACAGGATGCCATCCGTGCAGTGGAGGCCATAATAAGAATTAACACGCTATGTATAAATTACAGAGCTGTTGTCAGAGTCAAATGCACACATAGCCCATGGTTATACCCAGAAATAGGAAATAAGTGTTTTTCATTAAATTTCATTGCTTGATTGCAGCTTCTTCTTAGCGTCCAAAGGCAAAGACTATCTGAGTGACATTGGACAACAGAAGTTAAATGTCAAATATTGTCAAATTAAAATCAAAATCGGTCTTCGTGTTTCAAAATTCAAATGACATTGGGCGTATTTTAGCTGCCATCGAGTCTAAGAGGAATCCCCGAGTCGAAAGAATATCCTGAATATGCTATCGGTATCGAGGAGTCAATTGAAGAGGGAGTGGCCGTGGTCTTCCTTAACATTTTTGTTTTCAGAGACATACAAGATTTTGTCTGCTCCACGGGAGGAATGGTACTTCTTCAGTCATAAAGAAAAGTACTCAACTAGCGCTCTCACAAATAGAGCCATAGCTGCAGACTTCTGGAAGGCAACTGGCAGGGATAAAATCATATTTATGAACTGCAAGTGAATTGGCATGATGAAAACACTTGTATTCTACATAGAGCGAGTCCCTCGTGGCCAAAAAAGAGAATTGACTATTTATAAATACCGTCTAGATGCCAGGAAATCCAGGTAGAAGCATTGAGACTGTTTTTTATTTAGTTGAGATGGAGGATGATAAAAGACGTGAATTATTACAGATGACAGATGCACAGTTGTTAGACATTGCTCGTTTTTGTAATCGCTTTCCAAACATTGATCTGGCATATGATGTACTAGAGAGTGATGATGTGAGAGCTGGGAAAAATGTTTTGGTAGATGATTGGTTTCTCGCCCCCTTCAGCGGTGGATTCGATTTTGGACAAAGAAACATGTACAGTTGAAGACCTCTTTGCCGAGGAGGAAATTATTCAAGAGTGCAAGAATATCAACAATCGCCTTATTAATTTTCTTCAAGGCAAGGAACAAATGCTATGTTACATTGTACAAGAGCCACCAGAGGGTGCAGAAAGTAAGGTAGCTTTCAGGTTTCCATTTATAGTGTGTGAGATATTCTCTTGTGAAATTGACATCATTCTCAAGACACTGGTTGAAGAGGAAGAGTTAATGAATTTGTTGTTGTCCTTCTTGGAATCTGACCGGCTCCATAGAACCTTGCTGGTTGGATACTTTAGCAAGGTTGTAATCTGCTTGTTGTTAAGAAAATGACCCGTATAAAAAATGGGAGTTGGTGAAACAAGCAGAAGAATGTGGATTGCTTTTGAAAGAAACAGTTCCCTTTACAATATCTGAATATCCTGGCTACACTAATAGAAAAGGATCTGGGAGAAACGTTGATCGCACTTTCCCACTGGGAGAATGTCGAACCTATAAGTTTGTCCTCGGTTCAGAAAACTTTATGAAACCTGAATCTGAAAGGAAACAGATAACTGCAGGTGAAATGGAAAGGGCGTATTCAGCCAAAATAGCACAAGCTGATTCAGAGATGTCACTAAAGGATTTGAAGCACCGCCTGAACCTCAACAGCCTAAATCCTTCTGGATTTGAAGGTCAACTCATCAAACTGAAGGGACAGCCACCGCCACAATCTAAAAAGGTAAAAATTATTTTTTAAATCTATGGAACCGCCTAGACGATACCGACAGAAGGATTCAAAGCCCATCTTTTTGCAGAAGCAGTGTACAAAGACACATATGGGTATCGTTTTAGTATTCAAGGCGCAATTATGGCCAGATAGCCAGTGCATCACAAGAAATGACCCATACTTAAACTCAATTTTGATGCTGTTGCCTCCAGCGCAGCTTAAATAGATATTTTATGCATTTATTTCAGTACAAATTAGTTTAGAAATAGTGACTCCATGAGATCTATCCGAGATCTGTTTGTAATAGATATTTTGCCTATTTAAACAACGTTGTTCATTGTTCAAAGGGTGAGTGTGGTTGATCGATAATCTCATTTGATACTTGCGTTGTATGCTTTGAGAGATTTAATAAATAGTGATTGCTGGAATATCTTTTTTTGGACTGTGTCATGATCTAAAATTGCAGGAAGAAAGAATAGTTCAGATGTCACATAGCCGTGCTCTGTCCTCAATTCCTGTTATTTCTCTATGTTTTCCTTCTAAATTAGCCTATGAGTATGAATACCTCTTGGCTCATATTTACACTAGTTTCCTTCATATATGAATGTCGTTTAGGAAATCTTAATTGCTCCTATAAAATGTTCACTCACCTTCCCTATGTTAGCATAATGAAAGCTTCTTAGCTGTCTTTCATTCCCTGACATCCATTTCATCCTCATTCAAGCCTGATATTATTCCTTGTTTAACTATTATGCTCTGTAGTTCCTTCTTTGCCAACGAAAACACGCCAGCAGCCCTTAATCCTTGACTCCATGCCCAATGCTCTAAACTTCTTACGCTTCGCATGCCAACTCTGCCTGAACAGATCATCCATCCCGCCAAACTCAAACTAAAACCCATGTGCATCATATCTAGCCTGAAATCATTCCCTAAACAAAGCTAAATCCCAAAGAGAGAGCCCTCTCTGATTGCTGGTAGGCTAGGACCGACAGTCCAAAGCTTGGTCTGTGGTTACCTCGGCCGTATCCCTGAAGGAGCCAAGGGACAACCTGAGCGATAACATAATGGCGACTCCGCTGGGGACCTGAATCATTTTGTCCATCACTGTAAACCCCGCTTTCTGGAGAAAGTGCTCCTTTTCTTCAGAGCTTTTCATGTTTAGTTCTGATCTTTGATGGTGGACAGAGATCAGGGACTCCAAAGTTAAGGCATCCACCTATCGACTCCCCTTCATTTTCAATCAAGACTCCACTGAGGAACGAACCAATTCTACAACCAAATAGTTCATATTCCAAAGCATTAACAGTAAGACAGGATGACCAGGTTCGTGGAAGATCTTTCATTTGATAAAGCTTTAGATAAATTCAGGGAGAGTTTATCAGAACTTCAGCGTGATGAAGAATTTTTCAGATTGGTGTTGTTAAAAATAGCAGGACGCCCGCATAACCTTTTTTTTTTATTTAGTTGTTGAAAGATATGAAAATGAAATCGAACTCTTGCAATCTCAAATTCAGTCATATAACTTTCGCGATCCTAAAGAATTTTTCCAAAATCTTCCTTCCCCAAGTCATGAGGAAATGGTACTACCTTCTGACTTACAGATTGAGGATGATTATGCTTTCAAGGCAAAGACTGAAGGATTAGTTGCAGGGCCTATTACCGAGGATGCAGCTGTTCCATCCGACCAAGAAGGCCCAGAAGAAACTATCCCACATGATGTTTTTATTGATCCTATAGCAGACTACATGGAACTTCTTCTTAACTCAAGTTCTTTAGCATGCTTTCTCTGTGAGGACCAAATACATCAGCTGCGGCCTTTCTATGCCACAATTTTGATTATGGGGGCACATGGCCGAATAGTGCTTCCAATTTCATTAACAATCAGTCAGCCAGTTCATCTCTTTCTACAGTTGCTTAAGTGGCTGCACTGGTTATTTGATTTCACCTAACAGCAAAGTGAGTGCTGATTAGAATAGGTAGGTAGGATTAATAAGGCAGCCAACAAAGGGAATTTTGTAGAGAATAGCAACAATTAAAGATTAAGGCATTCTGACCTGCTGTTCTTGACTTTTCGCAAGGAAAAGCCATCCCCAAGTGGAGCCACTGTTAGCCTCCTGCTGCAGTAGGTTATTCATCTCTCATGATCAACATGTTTACAGGCCAAATATATCATACTTTGTTTGCCGCAATATTCCATATTTGCTACTGAGAAAAGGAGGGCACAAACCTTGTCTGCAAGCATTTGGGACAAACCAGTGTGATGACCGAGACCCAGACGAGAGGAAGCACAAGAGTTCATTCTTCAATTGGTGCATATGCAACTATTCATAAAGCTCCAGGAAGACATTGTGGCTTTCCTCAGCACGACATCAAGGAAAGCTACTGTGGTTTGTCCACATTTTAAAAGAATCTTTATTCAATTACCTGGATGATCCCATGGATCTTGCTCGCCTGGCTGCAGTTTCCCGTTCCTGTCACCGAATTGGGGTTGAAAGTAGATACTTTAAAGACCTCTGCATCAGGATCTGTCCAGAAGTATCCATATTTAATTCTGTGATGGAAGAAGACAAAATGAGCAGTTCTGGAGGACCAAGCTCAAGTAAAGATTTAGCATGGACAAATTTGAATATGGAACGTAGAGTCTATGGAAAACTGGCCCATGAACTTATTGGATCGCCTGTGGGTAAAAGTTGCATATGGGAGCCTATTTGTGCTTCCAGCTGACAATGATCCGGATAAGAGCATCATCTATACATTGAATCCAAGGGATAGAGAAGAAGGTAGGCCATCTTATTGGTCAAGTAAAGGAGAAAGCGGTAGAGATGCCCTTGAGACTTTGACTTACAGGTTGCTCAAGAATTTGTCTGTTGTGCACGAAGTTAAATCACGTCCATTCCAATCTTACTTCCAGAGGGGGACTCCTATATATTCAGCAAATGCGTCCGCTTTCGATTTGGTTATTCTAGCTCATCTCCAGAAATCAAAAGTTCTGTATTGGATGGGTCAATGTTATCTGATAGATCTCCTTGTGAAAACTATATCTGGACATATAGATCTCCAAAATACCCGGTGTTAACAGGAGGAATTTTGATGATCATGGAGGACATTGAGACCCCTCATCATCTTTTATTGTTTCATTACTTTATAGCTCAAGGATTGGTCGATGACCAACCACTTCTCTACGCAAGTCCTCTTACATCACCTCAAGCATTTTTAGGTACATTTCCCTGTCTTGTTCAAGCAAACGATTGCAAATCAGAGATAGAAGGGTCTCCCAGGCATAACAAGGGAGAAAACCTGAGGACTGCTTGGCAGTATTGGAGATACTTTAATGAGAACCAAACAGTTGAGACTTAGAAATTTCAACAGCCAGAACTGGACCTTTTTTCAAGAACTGCTAAAACGAGTTCCTTTGGAAGTGGCTTAACATGTAATACAAATTAATTTTGCAGCAACTTTGACTTGCCAAAACCTATGGAAAGGTCATTCCTGAATGTCGTAAACGTGGAGTGTGTTAATATTCAAGTTATTACAGACCTCTCAGTATTCCGTGAACGATGTACCTCATTTCTATCTAAACATTCCAAGATTGGGAGACACTCTCTTTTCTTAAATCCTTGAAGGCAGTACTACGAGTTTCCAATGCAATGGTTATGATCACTTACCCATTTTCTCTTCTTACACCATTCTTCTGTACTAGATGGCAGCACATGGCAAACCTTATTCTCTATGTTAAGGCTATCCCTGATGAAGACAATGAATTAGCTAGATTGCTGACTCATTATCAAGGTATGTTAGGTTTTGTGCATGTCCACAAGTTGGCATGTGTCAATACATAGGTTCCTACTATTTTGGAAGCAAACACATATTCTCTGAAGCTGCTACATAAAAAAATGTTGTTTTGGAGTGCTTGAATCAAGCTCCAGTAGATGCTTCTAGTGGTGAATCTAATGGCACTGTTGTTGCTGCCATCATGGATATTATTACGTCCAGTTGTGATAATCCCAATATGAAAGTATTCAGGCCAAGGCTTCCTCCATGCGCAGACTTAAGGGACATAGCTGAAGCTCTTCAGGTCATTGAGGAGGGCGGGCTAGAATTAGATGAGTCACATGACAGTGATGATGATGATGACAGCGGGAAAGGGATGCGTGGTATTGGAATTAGAGTACTTGGAGACACAACTGTTATTGGATTATTGGGATTAAAGGATATCTTTGGGCTAGATTTTTTGATTCCAGAACATTCAAATATCTTGATGTTACCACATTTACATGTTGCCCGAAGTTATTTCTCAAATAACAACCTGCAATACTATAGTGCTATTAGAAATTTATCTGGAAAAGGAGGCAATGCCTATGTTTCTAATACTATGAATGCTAAAAGGCAAGTTGCTTCAAATGAAAACTTTGAATATCCTGGACTCTGTGATGACTTGCAAAGTAGATATGTTGCAGTGTCATTGGCAGCATGGGCACTTGCTAGTTGGGCGTCAGCATCATCTTCTAATAGATCGAAGATTGTAGAGCTAGACAGGGATGGACATGTTGTTATGACTGCTATAATGGCACCTGAGCGAACTGTGAAATGGCATGGGGCTTTGATAACTCAACTTCTTTTGGAGGACAAAAGTTTGCCTGTGATCGACTCTGTAGCTGAATGGAGTTCATCTCTTCTTGGTATGGCAGTTCAATCTTGTAAATCTCAGGACATCCCACTTGCCTATGTTACACTTTGCGCCTTTTTTGTGTCTATTGAAAGAAGCACTACATGCGGGGATAATGATGATGTAATGGTGAGGAGAAGGCAGCCATTTGTGAGACATTTTACAGGATGCCATCCGTGCAGTGGAGGCCACAATAAGATTTAACACGCTATGTATAAATTACAGAGCTGTTGTCAGAGTAAAATGCACACATAGCCCATGGTTATACCCAGAAATAAGAAATAAGTGTTTTTCATTAAATTTCATTGCTTGATTGCAGCTTCTTCTTAGCGTCCAAAGACAAAGACTATCTGAGTGACATTGGACAGCAGAAGTTAAATGTCAAATATTGTCAAATTAAAATCGAAATCGATCTTCGTGTTTCAAAATTCAAATGACATTGGGCCTATTTTAGCTACCATCGAGTCTAAGAGGAATCCCCGAGTCGAAAGAATATCCTGAATATGCTGTCGGTATCGAGGAGTCAATTGAAGAGGGAGTGGCCGTGGTCTTCCTTAACATTTTTGTTTTCAGAGACATACAATATTGGGTCTGCTCCATGGGAGGAATGGTACTTCTTCAGTCATAAAGACAAGTACTCAACTAGCGCTCTCACAAATAGAGCCACAGCTGCAGGCTTCTGGAAGGCAACTGGCAGGGATAAAACCATATTTATGAACTGCAAGTGAATTGGCATGATGAAAACACTTGTATTCTACACAGAGCGAGTCCCTCGTGGCCAAAAAAGAGAATTGACTATGCATGAATACCGTCTAGATGCCAGGAAAATCCAGGTAGAAGGATTGTGACTGTTTTTGATTTAGTTGAGATGGAAGATGATGAAAGACGTGAATTATTACAGATGACAGATGCACAGTTGTTAGACATTGCTCGTTTTTGTAACCGCTTTCCAAACATTGATTTGGCATATGATGTATTAGAGAGTGATGATGTGAGAGCTGGGAAAAATGTTTTGGCGGATGACTGGTTTCTCGCCCCCTTCAGCGGTGGATTCGATTTTGGACAAAGAAACATGTACAGTTGAAGACCTCTTTGCCGAGGAGGAAATTATTCAAGAGTGCAAGACTATCAACAATCGCCTTATTAATTTTCTTCGAGGCAAGGAACAAATGCTATGTTACATTGTACAAGAGCCACCAGAGGGTGCAGAAAGTAAGCGAGCTTTCAGGTTTCCATTTATAGCGTGTGAGATATTCTCTTGTGAAATTGACATCATTCTCAAGACACTGGTTGAAGAGGAAGAGTTAATGAATTTGCTGTTTTCCTTCTTGGAATCTGACCGGCTCCATAGAACCTTGTTGGTTGGATACTTTAGCAAGTTTGTAATCTACTTGTTGTTAAGAAAGTGACCCGTATAAAAAATGGGAGTTGGTGAAACAAGCAGAAGAATTTGGATTGCTTTTGAAAGAAACAGTTCCCTTTACAATATCTGAATATCCTGGCTACACCAATAGAAAAGGATCTGGGAGAAAAGTTGATCGCACTTTCCCACTGGGAGAATGTCGAACCTATAAGTTTCTCCTCGGTTCAAAAAACTTTATGAAACCTGAATCTGAAAGGAAACAGATAACTGCGGGTGAAATGGAAAGGGCGTATTCATCCAAAATAGCACAAGCTGATTCAGAGATGTCACTAAAGGATTTGAAGCACCGCCTGAACCTCAGCAGCCTAAATCCTTCTGGATTTGAAGGGCAAGTCATCAAACTGAAGGGACAGCCACCGCCACAATCTAAAAAGGCAAAAATTATTTTTTAAATCTATTGAACCGCCGAAACGATACTGACAGAAGGATTCAAAGCCCATGTTTTTGCAGAAGTAGTGTACAGAGACACATATGGGTATCGTTTTAGTATTCAAGGTGCAATTATGGCCAAATAGCCAGCGCATCACAAGAAATGACCCATACTTCAACTCAATTTTGATGCTGCTACCTCCAGCGCAGCTTAAATAGATATTTTATGCATTTATTTCAGTACAAATTAGGTTAGAAGTAGTGACTCCATGAGATCTATCTGAGATCTGTTTGTAATAGATATTTTGCCTATTTAAACAACGTTGTTCGTTGTTCAAAGGGTGAGTGTGGTTGATCGATAATCTCATTTGATACTTGCGATGTATGCTTTGAGAGATTTAATAAATAGTGATTGCTGGAATATCTTTTTTTGGACTGTTTAAATTTGGATTCGATGGCTGAAGAATAAGATTACAGGATTCTTGTGCTTCTTCATGGACTAATAAGTTTTTCTCATATCTTTCTACAGTTGCTATGTTTGCTATATCATATCTGTGTCATGATCTAAAATTGCAGGAAAAAAGAATAGTTCAGATGTCACATAGCTGTGCTCTGTCCTCAATTCCTGTTATTGCTCTATGTTTTCCTTCTAAATTAGCCTATGAGTATGAATACCTCTTGGCTCATATTTACACTAGTTTCCTTCATATATGAATATCGTTTAGGAAATATTAATTGCTCCTATAAAATGTTCACTCACCTTCCCTCTGTTAGCATAATGAAAGCTTCTTAGCTGTCTTTCATTCCCTGACATCCATTTCATCCTCATTCAAGCCTGATATTATTACTTGTTTAACTATTATGCTCTGTAGTTCCTTCTTTGCCAACGAAAACACGCCAGCAGCCCTTAATCCTTGACTCCATGCCCAATGCTCTAAACTTCTTACGCTTCGCATGCCAACTCTGCCTGAACAGATCATCCATCCCGCCAAACTCAAACAAAAACCCATGTGGATCATATCTAGCCTGAAATCATTCCCTAAACAAAGCTAAATCCCAAAGAGAGAGCCCTCTCTGACTGCTGGTAGGCTAGGACCGACAGTCCAAAGCTTGGTCTGTGGTTACCTTGGCCGTATCCCTTAAGGAGCCAAGGGACAACCTGAGCGATAACACACCATAGATGTAACATAGGTCTTATCGCAAAGTCTTAGGTGTTAGGTTTTACATTAGGTTTATTTTTAGGGCTAGTACTTAGATTAATGTATTACATCACTTTGATTTTGATACTAAAACCCATGTGCAACAAATTTTCACAATGTGACATAAACCCACAAGACGACCTATTCCATCTTTGACAACCAAACCCCAGCAAACTGACGACAACCATATGTCGACAACCAGTTACAAAAAACCATATCAACCATTGACATCACTGACGGAACTGAAACCAACACCAGACAACCTGAACTATAAATATCACTGTCAAAGCTGAAGACACTGGACACTGAATGTTGACGAAAAATACTGGCGACACTAATTAAGTTCAAGACCTCATCGACCAATGATCATTTGAAGATCACTTTGACATTGAATCATTGAAGGCTCTGCTCATGCTGGACTGACAAGATCCTCTTGGATCAATCCTCTCCACTTGAAAGCTTTTGGAGCACAAAAGTTTTGACTAGACAGATAGTAGATGAGGGTAGAGCTCCCTCACTCTCCACCTTGCCCTGATGATGTACCAATACATTTGATCAACCACCTGAAAGTGATGGCCCTGATGATGTTGATCATGGCACATTTTAAATCTGTGAACTTTTCCATCCATCTGAAGTATGCACAACTTGTGAAGATGGTCAAACAACCTGTTATGAACATGGCAATTGAATTCTTTCCATGAAGTACCATGAATTAGTGATTCATACACATATTTGAAAACAATCTCTACAGGATATTGTTCAATACTATTGACATGTATTAACAATCTATATTGTGGATGAAGAGACAATCAAAGACATTCTTGACATCATACCCACTACTTGATTTGACATACTTTATCGATTCTTGAGTACTAAGTGAACTCGCTGCAATAAACTCATCAAACTGTAAGGTGAAAAATGTTGCAACTTAGTTTGATTTTGAAAGTATTGAAATGTTAGATGATTTATTTGAATCATTGTTTCTTCATTCATTAAATGATGTTTCCATTTATTAGCACTTTCCCTTGATGCATAAGTTTCCCTTTTATGTACTGGATACTTTGACACTGCTTTAGAAAAGGTTTTGATATGAAAACAAATAGGCTTCCTCTCCACTTGAAAAGAGGCTTCAAAATTGTTTGAAACGTGAAATGGTGATACAATACAAGAAAAATGTAACATTGACTTTCCCCAATACTGCCTGATCCCTGTAACTTATAACTCCAAAACTTGGATTGAAATGATACATTCTGACATTAGAAAGAGGAGCTTTGGATATCAACTGTAACTCATGTTGTACTCCCTGCTTATGAGTAAGTTGTTTGGGTTCTTTAAATAGAACTAAAAAAAGTTCTACCTTCTTGACCAAACTATCTTTAAACTGGGACTCATAACTTGAACAAACATCATGTCGATTCTTATGTTGTTCCTTTACACACATGATTACAAATCTCTTATTTGAACTTATTAATCGCTTCATCTGATTAGCAACAACTAAATTCAAGTGAGTTTTACTTTGATGTGCCCTGACAATAAATTGAACCCCATCTTTCTTAAGGTGATATTTATGCTCTCTCCTATAAAATACTGCACCACGATCATAAAGATAAGGACTTCCTAAGACAAATCCACATATGTCTACTGGAACCACATCTAATTCCACTTCATCGGTGTAATTAGCTGTAATGGCAAGTCTTAATCGACATTGTTTTGTGACTTCTATCTGCGTTGATTTATTTAGCCATCCTAATGGGTAAGGTCTTGGATGATTATGTGTCTCCAAACCCAAGTTCTTAACTAAATATTCAGATATTAAATTTGCTTGTGATCCACTGTCAAACATTGTATCTATCTTTCTGTGCATAGAAGTTATCCTTATGTTAAATAGTTCAACTCTTTTATCCTCATTTGAAGGATTTATGTTTGATGAAGATGCAATAGTATTCGAACTGGAACTATTGTTAGAAGTTTTACCTGTCGAAACTATGGCAGTTATCCTCCTTTCATCACCTGAATTGGAGCCTAGATCTTATTGGATTACTGCATTTGCTTTCTTTTCATCCTCCTCTTTAAGGAACATTTTGGGCTTAAGTTATGGATGAAGTTTCCAACACCTAGATTATCATGACCGATTCTGTGCCAATGAGAACAA
>APFE031276929.1:0-13662 GCA_000404065.3 Pinus taeda | reverse complement strand
CAAAGAACCAACATCAAGGCTTTTTGGAAGATAATGAGGTTGTTCCATTTAAGGAAAGGACCATTGAACCCGACTTGCAAAAGAACTAACAAGCTTAACCCACACCCCAAGACTAGCAAGGTAAGGCTTCCAAAGAATTTTCTAGAGTTCCACATAATCTATTATATAATTGAGACTAAAACACTACCATAAGCCATATAGAGAAATTTTTCATATCCAACCCAAAATCCTCTAGAGGATGATGAATAGATTGATGATTGAAAGTGCAGGGTGATGAAATTAACTCCAACCCACTTCTCAGAGAAAGAAACTCCATATCCATATTGAATTCAAGTCGCTCCCACCAAATAAGAATTAAATTCTTATGCCTCATTTTGCAGATGAGAAGAAATATTTCGAGACACATAATAAGGTGGAGGGGACACCTAGAGGAAAATTTTAAAGTCCGACATCAAAAATTAATAAATAGCTAGATCCCAATACCACTTATCCTTTTATCAAGATCCATAAACCATTTAGAGTAGGAGGGAAATGTCTCATCTTTGCTTCCAACAAATTTCCGTATGTGTCAAAATTTGAATGAAAGTGAATACGCCTTGGGACTCTCGTCATGACTTTGGTATATAGATGATTTTAAATTTTTGTTGATCCAAATATAATATTCCTTGGCCCAAATAGAGCCTTTTTTCCAAAATGTCTGCCACTGAATTCAATTGTCAGCAAACATGGAAAAAATTCCATATGCTTGAATTGAGAGGCAAGTAAGAGAATCCTTTGGAGAATAAGAGGGAAAAAAAAGCTCGAATCCATCATAGCATAGACCACCTAAAGAATTATAATCATTGAATCAATAAAGACTAGAATATTGTTAAAATTTATTTCCAAAGAAGTTTCTAGACCCTTCCATAGAGCAAGAAACTCCATTTCATGGGAGTGACTGAGGCTCTAGAGCAGTGAAGTGTCAAGTTGTCTCAGGGGTTAATCACTTAGAAGGGTTTGGTTGTATCTTGTAGCTTTTGTGACATGTGAAACAGGTCAGATTGATTGTGTTGGGTTGGTTCCATTTCCTTAACTACAAATGGGGAGTTGAATCAGATTGTAGTAGTCGCTCATCACATGTTTACCCCAACAGACTGGTTAACTTGAGTAAATGTGGGAGGAGGGTGTTATAGAATCAAAGAAATTTTTGTGGAGTCCTTAACATAACACCCATTCACTATCAATCCAAAGCCTCATGGTAAACAAAGGAACATGATTTTCTTTTTAAGAAACAGTTAAGGGTTTTACATTAATAATACTAGATTATGAGCTAGAAGCCTTATAATATCTTTTTTCTCTGACAATGTAAATATTCACCAGACCATACAAAATTAGTGTCATCTCTAGGATTTCATTTCTTCCCTATTCTAAATATATATATTTTTTATGAATATACAGAAGATCCCAAGTATCAAAAGGTATTTACATTACAACATATATCAACAAAATATTTTAACTAAAACCAATAAACCCGTCCTTAGTTTCCCCTATCAACATCGTCCAAAACTAGGCTTGTCATTCCTCTGTGAGCGAAGAGGCTTCTTCTTATCAGGAACCACACTAGGAGAAACACCTCCAAGAGAAAGTTGAGCACTCCTAACCATACAATTCCCTAGAGTTGTAACCCGAGTGCTAAGTGAAATAACTTCCTCATGGAATTCATTCAAAGAAATTTCCAGACTACTCAGAAGTTAGAGGAACTTATCTTCTAATAATAGATGTGAAGAATAGCATTGTCTCTCATCCATGTCATTATGTTATTTCCTAGAAACTTCAGCAACACCTCAATGAGACCCAAAAATTTAAGAAACAAAGAACCAACATCAAGGCTTTCTGGAAGACAATGAGATTATTCCATTTCAGGTAAGGACCACTTAACCTGACTTGCAAAAGAACTAACAAGCTTAACCCACACCCCAAGACCAGCAAGGCAAGGCTTCCAAAGAATTTTCTAGAGTTCCACATAGTCTATTATATAATTGAGACTGAAACACTGCCATGAGCCATACTGAGGAAACTTTTCATATCCAACCCAAAATCCTTTGGAGGATGATGAATAGACTGATGATTGAAAGTTTAGGGTGATGAAATTAACTCCAACCCACTTCTCAGAGAAAGAAACTTCATACCCATATTGAATTCTAGTCGCTTCGACAAAATAAGTATTAAATTCTTATGCTTCATTTTGCAGATGAGAGGAAATATTTCGAGACACATAATAAGGTGCATGGGACACCTAGAAGAAAATTTTGAAGACTAATGTCATAAATTAATAAATATCTAGATCCCTATACCGCTTATCCTTTTAACAAGAGTCATAGACCATTTAGAGTAGGACTAAGATGTCCCATCCCCACTTCGAGACAAATTTCCATAAGTATCAACATTTGAATGAAAGTGAATATGCCTTGGGACTCTCGTCATGACTATGGTATATAAATGATTTTGAAATTTCTTTAATCCAAATATAATCTTCCTTGGCCCAACACGGAGCCTTTATTTTGCAAAATGTTTGCCATTGAATTCAAATGTCTTCAAACATGGAAAAAATTCCATATGTTCGAATTGAGAGGTAAGTAAGAGAATCCTTTGGAGAATAAGAGGGCAAAAAAGCTCGACTCCATCATAGCAATGACCACCTAACAAATTATAATCATTGAATCAATGAAGACTAGAATAAAGTAAAAATTAATTTCGAAAGAGGTTTCTAGACCCTTCCATAGAGAAAGAAACTCCACTTGGTTGTTTGTCACATGACCAAGACCCCATGCAAATTGTGCCACAATTTTTTCGTTGGGGTTGAATAATGCCCCTCTTACTCTTGCCTCCACCATAAAGGAACATGATTGTTAAAATAACAAATATGACGCATTGTGTAGGATAGTTGAATTCCATAATGATTAGTTACGCTACACTAGAAGCATCAACATTCTCCACCATGGAAACAATTCAAATTTTACTTGAAAACCTTTTTATTATCTTTAAAAAAAATTAAACATAAAAGTTTAATTACATACCTTAAATGATATATTTCCTTTATTATGAGGTATATAATGTCATTTCCCATTCCTTTTAGCCTTAGAATTTGATGTTTTGCTATGAGGTAACCCTTTCATACTTTGAGGTTGTTGGTGAAGCTTCTCTTGGCTCTACATGAATAAACTCAGCATGGTTTCAATTGTTTTCTGGTTTTTATAATAGACAAATAACTTAAATTGTGCATCTTATTCACATAACTTAAGAGGCATGTTTTTTCATTTGGGTTTATCTTAGTTGGTTGGGAGAAATAATTGTTGTCCTCCCCACCTAGGTTCAATTCTTGCAAGCCACATGTTGAGGTTTATTGTAATGGATTTGAGCTCTATTGTTGAGTCTGATTAGTACCTAGAGGACCAAAACATGTATGTTCTTCATATGGAATATAAATATATTTCTCATAAAGAGGGGAGGGAAGAAAAACATATGAGATTTGTTTCGGTTTTTGAATTCCATTACCCACATTATTAATGTTTCCATTTTATGGTATTTTAGACATCATAATGTTCAATTCAACCAACTCTGATGGTGTAAGACAACTATAAGTAATCAAAATTTGTTTTAGTATTTTTGTATATTGAAATATCTATTAATCGATCAAGTAATGAGTAATTATATTGAAATGAGTGCAAACATTATCATGTTAGCATTGTACTATCTATAGTGTATTTTGAATCTATAGTGGCATAAAATGTTGGTGTATGTTTGAATCTATAGTAGTACAAAGGGTTAGCCCTTGCATACATTTAGCTATTTATGGCTTTTTGCCACACTTACACTAGTATGACCACTTTGTTTTAAAGGCCAAACTTATTGGTACATAAGGTTTCCACGATATATTGTATTTTTCCCATGTTACAAATCTCTGGGAAAGCCCTTGGATAATTTCCCTCATTTTGAAGATGATACATAGGGAAAACCCTAGATTATTAAGGCCACAAGGCGAGTCGAGAACAATGATGAAAGCCATTAGAGAAATATACTATATATGAGCTCAACATGTCACTTGTGGGAATCGAACCTAGGTGGGGAGGATGATAGCCATTCCTCCAGCCACCTGAGATAAATCCAATTGTATCTTAATGCATTAACTTTCTGCTTGGAAATTTATTTGAAATTTTTGAAAAGGGATGGAAGATGCTTTCATACTTATCTTCATTTTGGAGATTTAGTTTAAACCACAATTTTTTGTGACTATTTCTCTTTATCATATTAACTTTTTCGTTTCTTTTTCTATCAAGATAACTAGAAAGTTGGATAAAGATCTCACTTTGTAACACTTAGTTTCATAAAGTGTATATGGACAAGGAAGTAGTTCTATTGTAAAACTTCCCTCTTTTTTTTTATGTATGTAGAGGATCCAAAATTGGATAGGATGAGAAAAGATCCCACTCCCACCTATATTTTATTTTATAATCCTAATAAATGCATATGTGATATGAGATAGTGCAATTTCAAAATTGGTAGCATGATTAGTGAAGGAAACTTGTGAAGATGAGAAATCACGATTCACTAAAGCCAAAGAAACTTAACAAGTTCCATTTATTGCAATACTATGTTATACATTATGTTGGAAAGAAATCTAATACATCCACTTCTACTTAGAGGGTTCTAAATCATTCTCCTTCTACATGGATTTATTGTCTTAATATACTCTTTACTTGAACATTCTTTGTTATCTTCCATTCATTAATTGAGTTATGCACTTTTCTTTCATATTTTTAGTTCATGTTTTTATTATTCCTTGATTAAGTTTTGGGCATATTATGCATATAAAAATTCATTAATGAGGTTAATATTGTGTCAATAACATACATTAGGGGAGGCTTTATGAGGGTTTTGAGTACAAATCACTATCACTAATAAAGTGAAGAGATGGATATATATGTTATCTATAGAGATCAATTTTAAGCCATAATTATATACTTCAAATGATACTATAAGAAAATGAAAAAAAGGAGATAATTGATTCAAAGGCATAACTGTAGCCTTGTCTTGAGAAGCATATTGTGTTATCAAATAGGCTATTATATTTGTTCGCCTTTCTATAATGTAAAAACAAATAGAATATGTATCATAAAGAGAATTAAAAACAGGTCTGTCTGATTTTTTACTTAATTGTTGGTTATGGGCTAGTGCTTTCAAATATAACAGAAGACAGACATAACTAAAATGATAAAATTGAAAAGTACATACATGAAAAACACAATTGGGTTTTGGAAAATGTGAGTGAAATACATTTATAATTTTCTTGGGTAAAATCATTTAAAATGTAAAAACCTCCCAACAGATTATGTATAAATCATGAAGGTGCAAGTTCAAAGGATATTTTTCTTGAATGAATATCACTAATTAGATGAAGATGTTAACTTTCAAAGAGAAACATTACTCAAATGCAATGTAACACTACTCATAGTGCACTAATTCCTGGAATTGAATATTGAACAACAATTAAATTTTATATTTATAACTATTTCTCTTTATACTCAACATTTATTTACACCCTTTAGACCAATAAATAAGTTAAAACGTGGTGAAAATAAAGTAAATTTAGCTCTTAGAGTAATTTTTATAAAACATTAAAACATTAAAAGTATAAGCTCCTAAGTGAGTGATTATGAATGATAACTCTATTAACTTTTTCAATTTAACTATTTTCAAAAATTTTATTTTAGTGTAGATAATATCTATATATATATATTCTAATCAACACCCATAGAAACCTAATCACTCTTATTCACACCGTAGAAACTGAATAACGCAGGTAAAAAAACTACAGCAATATAAAAAATTATAAAATAATATCACTGACTTAAAAGATGGTTTAATGAATGGTAATTAGAAAATGGTTTAATGAATGGTAAAAGATGGTTTAATGAGTAATAATTAAAAGATGGTTTAATGAGTAATAATTAAAAGATTGGTTAAAGGTGAATTTGAACACAACGGTCCAAAAAAGCAATCATAAAACCCATGAACGCCTTAGTTATTATACACTCGCCCGGGCGTGAGGAATGAAGAATGTGAGGGATCGGTGGTTATATACTTTGCCCCTAGTGAATGAAGAATGAGAGGGATCGGTGGAATGAGAGGAGGAAATTCACCAACGAAGAGGAGGTGATCGAAGTTTTTGCAGTCCGAAAACAGCAGCAAGGCGATCTGAGTGGATTATTCATGGAGAGGGTAATTTTCTGTTCTTTTAATTTGCTTTAATTTGTTTTGTCTATTTCTCTGTTTATTCCACTGGTTAACCAGGGAAACCAAGTAACCTGACAATTTTTTTCCTGTTCAATAACTTCAATCTACAGGTGATTAAGCATGGGTGTTCTTTCTCTCTCAAGGTCTTTGATGTAAAGTTGTCCGAGCGCTCCATAATGTTCTGTGTAGTGTTGTATGCATCCATGTCCTGTGCTGTGTAGTGTTGTGGTATGTTTGTAATGTGGGTTGTGTAGTGTTGTGGTATGGTTGTTTTGTGTGTCTGTTAAGTGAGAGAGAAAGTCCACGCTGAAGAGAGTATGCAGGGGTGGTTGAAGGGCCAACTTGATCAATGCATTCAGAGTGAGTTGGTACCCATGGCAATATTTTCTTGAATTACTTTTAAATTCATTCTCCGCCCTTTGTTTCTGTTTTTTTGATGATTTGGAATTTTATATACAGGAGGAGCTGGAGTGACGAGTTTGCAGCTCTTTTTTTACCGCCTGTTTCCAGAGTTTCAATAACAAATGAAAGATTCTTAAGAAGCAAGGTCAGTCGTAATTGCGAATGGCCTTGTTCTCCTGTGTTTCTTGGTGCAATTTACAAATATCTCTATGATATATTTACAGAACATGTCAATTGCAGAAGAGTTATGTCAATTGAGCTAGTTCTAGTCCTATGTGTCGATCTGTGTTCACATAGAGGATGTTCACATGTGAGATATTCCATGTAAGGAGTAAGGTTTCCCATAAATATTTTCGAGTATTGACAACATTGGTTTCTCATTTCATGGCTGCGCTGCTTGTTAGAGCATTGGTCTCTCCAAATGCCCAATTGAGCTCCTCCTTTTCTCATTTCATGGCTGCGCTGTTTGTTACAGCATTGGTCTCTCCAAACTCCCAATTGAGCTCCAAGTGCCCAATTGAGCTCCTCCTTTTCCAATTTCATGTCTACGTTGTTTGTTACAACATTGGTCTCTCCAGACCCCGAATTAAGCTCCAATTAAGCTCCAAACGCCCAATTGAACTCCTCCTTTTCACATTTCATGCATGCGCATCCATTTTCATTAGATGTGTTGAACACATTACGTTCTATTACTATGCTAGATCTCACCTATAATACAATCAAGGGAGAAATTCCTTCATGGCTGTAGAATCTTCCAGAGCTTTGAGACGTTGCTCCTATCATACAATCAGTTGGAGGGGGCAATACCATCTCAACTGTATAACTCGTCGACTTCTCTGAAGCAAGTGGAGTTACGAGCAAATCAGTTCCATGACAACCTTCCCCATCCACCATAATTCATATCCATAAGAGTTGCATAATCCGATGAAGTCGAAGTTCCTTAAAGAGTGCTAACACCAGTCATAAGAACAACTAACTAATTTAGGTAGCACAATCGGTAATTTCTCAAGTAGCGTAGGTAGATTAAGTAGGAAATTGAGAAGGTGGTTTAGTCAGTTGAGAGGCACCGTCAAAATCCTTACACAGCAAAACCCTAGAGAGACGTACCGCCAAAAACCTTACACAGCAAAACCCTACAGAGCCAGATCAACACATTCGTGAGAAAGACCCAGCCCTTTCTGTTGATTGTGCAATTCAGAAGCGAGAGCACGAATAAACCCCAGAAATGCCCTCCGTAAGGCTGCATAACCTACATAGCCTACTAGGCTACTTGCAGATCCAATTCTAGACCCATAGCTACATAGCCTACTTGCAGATTTCTGTTTAATAGAAAAATTCAATGAATCTTTTTGATTTGTTAAGAAAGCAAGCACGGTGAAATTACTTTTGATGGTGTTTTCTTATTCCGTTTTGAATATCACAAAAAACGAATTATGTGGATGGTTGTGATTGTTTGGGGATGCGTGCTGGAGTTTGAGGAGATGCCATCTTTTAGTGGATAGATATTCTTGGATAGGGCTTTGAGGATTACTAATTTGCTGGTGAAATACAGCTTTTCCTAAAGGTGCAACGCCTGGTAATGATAATATAAATACTATTAATGTGTCTACTTAACGCTTATTCTAATTAAATGGCCTCTGTATAGCACGCCGAATCGGATATTATCGATAAATTGTTGTTGTTAGGAGTTTTTATTTATTAGTGGTTCTGAAGAATAGTCCAAGTATTCAGGGATAAGTAATTGTTTATGAATTTTTTTAATAATTAAAAGTGATTATTAATTAAAATTGTTTTATTAAAATATTATTTAATTTAATTAGATTTACAGTAAGAAGGCACATAGGAAACCTAAAATACGCAAGACAGTAGTAGCAAGCCACATAATTAGAATTATACTCGAAGCCAACGCTTGGGTAATGCCGAGGGCAGCGAGGTATACATATAAGCATCATAAATAAATGAAGACTAGCTGCAATTGACTGATGAAGAGTTTTCCATGGATGGTACCAGTAGTTTTAGATTTACGGAAAAAAAATCATCATAGCTGGTCGCCCCATAAAGAGCATGGCCCTGCGCCCAATACAGTACCAATTAGCCAAATAGGAAACCTAGAATATACTCGAAAGTTTGCAACACCCTACACAGGGGAATTTCCTTCATCTCTTCTTTACAAGCAACCATTAGTGGAAGTGCCTTCATCTTCTCTGGACTTGGTTTGTGTTTATTTCTAATTCTGAGATAAAGGAAACCTAGAATATACTCGAAAGTTTGCAACACCCTACACAGGGAAATTTCCTTCATCTCTTCTTTACGAGCAACCATTAGTGGAAGTGCCTTTATCTTCTTTGGACTTGGTTTGTGTTTATTTCTAATTCTGAGATAAAAGAAACCTAGAATATACTCGAAAGTTTGCAACACCCTACACAGGGGAATTTCCTTCATCTCTTCTTTGGAAGTGCCTTCATCTTCTCTGGACTTGGTTTGTGTTTATTTCTAATTCTGAGATAAAGGATATCTAGAATATACTCGAAAGTTTGCAACGCCCTACACGGGAATTTCCTTCATCTCTTCTTTACGAGCAACCATTAGTGGAAGTGCCTTCATCTTCTCTGGACTTGGTTTGTGTTTATTTCTAATTCTGAAATAAAGGCTAACATGTAAGTTATTTAGTATAAAAATATAAAAAAAAAATACGATAAAATCTGCTTGAGAAACCTTTAGTCAAATAAATCTTTGGTCGGAAATCCAACTCCGGATTCAGGGGCGAAAATATTTCCCTGGCCTGTGCACAAAATCATATATATACATATATGTAGTCATATAATCACTATTCTTTATTAATTAATGTGAATATCATTGATCTATTAGTTGTTTGTTTTTGCTACTGAAGCTCCTCCTCGCATTTAATGATTTCTTTCCATTTCGTTTGGAGCCTAACAGACTGCTCCTTTTTCAATAATTATAAAAAACATGTTTTAATAGTAAATTTTATATATAAATGTTTATATATAAAATCAGGTAGGTCCTAGACGATTTTCACTGGCTACTACATGCTTGAATTTGATGGATTCCATGGGAAACATAAAGTGTCGGCCACCATGAAATCGAATGAATTTGAGGATCTGTATTCTAAGGTTTCAGAATTATTTCGCGGTCAATAGTGCTCCTGTAATTCAATTTTTCCCATCTGGGCTGTAGTTCAATTTTTTTTTGTAATGTTCAATATTGTTATGGCATTTTCTTGAAATTACGGACGGGCACTGATTGTGTGAATAATAACCTGTAATACATTTGCTCTGTGAGTAAGATATTCGGTGTATATATGTTGTGTATCTAGAAGGCCGAACGCACACACCATTGCTGTTTTCAAAAACTACATTTATATCATGATTTCTATAATCGATCGAGGAGAGCACTATATTCGTTCAACATGTCCTCACTGCCGTTTACCGTTTACTTCACTGTAAACGGTTCAACATTCCTCTGTTTTCCCTTGACTTCACTGTAAACGGTTCAACATTCCTCTGTTTTCCCTTGACAAGTGGAGCGCAGTCCCAAAACAACATGGTAGTATTTACTTAATAGTAGGCAACCCTCGAATGTCATGCACGACTTGACAACGATCTCCCGAAACGATTTTCACGCGGCAACAAATTCTTAGATAATCAAAGATTCCTTTTTTACTCTCTGTTTTTAGATAATCCATTATTCCTTCTTTGCTTTCTGTTTTTTAATAATCATGTAGTTTTATTAATTATCAAGCAACTGTTTTCTCTTTCATGTTTTATTTCTATGAAAGTTTCCGAGGTAACATTTACTTAATATTATTTTTATTAAGGGAAATATATTTACCAAGAATTTGGGTTATGATTTAGATTTTCGGAAATAAACAGTATTTTATTATTATATATTTTATAATACGATATAGGTAATGATTTTAGAATTCCAATGAATAGTTATATTATATGGTACTATTATTTTACTTTTCATTTCATTGAAAAAATTTGAAAAGTATATAACATTTAGTTGTTGAGAATTTTATTTACTCAATGAAATTTTATTAATAAAAGCATATGTTTCCTTATTTATTTTAGATATATAAAGGTTAAATTTAATTCTTATTATATTGAATTTGCAAATTATATCATATTTTTATCACTTTACAAAATAATATTCTATCCATAGTTTTTTCCTTAATATTTGTCATGCATTATGGGTTTATTATTATATATATTATAGATTTTCTTTATGAATGACACTTTTAATTGTGTTACTGGTTATTATGAAAGGTTTGTAGACTAACAATATCATTTCAATGTTGTATGTTGCAGAAAATTTATCAATACCAAAGTTGCTCCTGAGTGAGTGGAAGACATTATCTATTTTTATGTTTTGTAGTGTTGTAGTTAAAAGAAAATATTTATTTTTTTGTTTAGATGGGCCCATAAAGAATGTACATGAACACCAACTATCATTAATAAAACGAGTATGTTTTTTTCTGTGTTGAGGGGAATTCAACCCCTCAAAGAGGCTCTTAGGAAGGTTAAATGGTAACCCTCCTTTGAGTTGTGTTCCTTGTGCTTATGGTTTTCATGATCTTTAGTTTATAGTAACTCCAATATGCACAAATGCAAATATTATCCTTTTATTATAATAATAATAATAATTTATAAACATGTTTTAAACATCTTCCCCACATACACACAAATGACAAAACCACTCATATTACAATGTTTTAAACATCTTCCCAACATGCACACAAACCCATAAATCACTCTTATTCACATAAATTATATAACAATTATAACCTCTCTTTTTTTTTGGTTTTGGTTTTGATTTTCTTTTTTTTCTTTTTCTTGCTTATTTAATTATATATTTTTACAATAACTATGTTATTAGGATATTTATATTATATTTTTTTCCTTCTTTTCATATTTATAAGTAAATATTATTTAATATTGATATTGATATTTTTACAAATTTAAACTAAATACTAATATATTGTTTAGAGTGTTTGTGTTTGTAAATATTTAAATTTATTTATTTGTATAAATTTACTATATCTAAATGTTTGTGTATTGGTTGTATTATTTATATACAATAAATATATGCTTATTTTTATATATATGAATGTATTTGGGTTATAATGTATGCTTTGGATTCTTTATTTTGTATGTATATGAATGTATTGTTTTCAGAATTGAGATAGTGTTTTTATTAGTTGCATTTAGATAGTTAGAATTTATTTGTTAAGGTTTTTATGTATCAATGAATAGGATATCTACTTCTATATGATGTGTGTGAATGTATTATTGAGAGTGTTTGCATTATTTGTATGTACTTCTTTGGAGTGTTTATTCTTCTATGTTTATGAATGTCTCATTTTGCATGCTTTTGAGTATTTTTTCATTGTTTAGTTGTCGTGTATTGTTTGAGTATGCCTTGAGTATTAGAGTGGTGGTTTCATTGTTTATATGTATATAAGTGTATTTTTTTCAATAGTTGCTTGTATTATCGTGAGCATTTTCAATATTCCCTCATTGTTTACTTGTATATGTATGAATGTATTCTTTGCTATAATTGTGTGTATATTATTTACTTGTATTCTTTGTATGTATATGAATCTATTATTTGCTGCGTGTGTATGTATCTTGTTTATTTGTATTCTTTGTATGTGTATGAATATATTCTTTGCTATAATTGTGTGTATATTATTTACTTGTATTCTTTGTATGTATATGAATCTATTATTTGCTGCGTGTGTATGTATCTTGTTTATTTGTATTCTTTGTATGTGTATGAATATATTCTTTAAGCGTATATGAATCTATTCTTTGCTACATTTGTGTGTGTCTTGTTTACTTGTATTCTTTGTATGTGTATCAATATGTCCTTGATGTGTGTATGAATCTATTCTTTGCTACATTTGTATGTGTCTTGTTTAATTGTATTCTTTGTGTGTATGAACATATTCTTTGCTACACTTGTATGTGTCTTGCATAATTGTATTATTTCATATATGAATCTATTCTTTGCTACATTTATGTGTGTCTTGTTTACTTGTATTCTTTGTATGTGTATGAATATGTCCTTGATGTGTGTATGAATCTATTCTTTGCTACATTTGTGTGTCTCTTGTTTGCTTCTATTCTTTGTATGTTAATGAATATGTCCTTGATGTGTGTATGAACCTATTCTTTGCTATATTTGTGTGTCTTGTTTACTTGTATTCTTTGTATGTGTATGAATATGTTCTTGATGTGTGTATGAATCTATTATTTGCTACATCTGTGTGTGTCTTGTTTACTTGTATTCTTTGTATGTGTATGAATATGTCCTTGATGTGTGTATGATTCTATTCTTTGCTACATCTGTGTGTGTCTTGTTTACTTGTATTCTTTGTATGTGTATGAATATGTCCTTGATGTGTGTATGAATCTATTGTTTGCTACATGTGTGTGTGTCTTGTTTACTTGTATTCTTTGTATGCGTATGAATATGTCCTTGATGTGTGTATGAATCTATTCTTTGCCACATTTGTGTGTGTCTTGTTTGCTTGTATTCTTTGTATGTGTATGAATATGTCCTGTGTATGAATCTATTCTTTGCTATATTTGTGTGTGTTTTGTTTACTTGTATTCTTTGTGTTTATGAAAATATTATTTGCTACACTTGTATGTATCTTGCATAATTGTATTATTGCATATCTTAATATATTTTTTGCTACATTTGTGTGTGTCTTGTTTACTTGTATTCTTTGTGTGTATGAACATATTCTTTGCTACATTACATTTGTGTGTGTCTTGTTTACTTGTATTCTTTGTATGTGTATCAATATGTCCTTGATGTGTGTATGAATCTATTATTTGCTCCATTTTCATTTGTCTTGTTTAATTGTACTTTGTATACTTATGAATGTATCCTTTATGTGCATATGAATCTTTATTTGTTATATTTATATACATATTATTTACTTATGAGTGTAGT
>APFE031276926.1:0-10652 GCA_000404065.3 Pinus taeda | reverse complement strand
CGTCTAAAAGCAAATTAAGTTATTATAAGAAGGTCATCAACCCCACCCTTGAAGATCAAAAGTATCTCTCTATTTTAACTAGCTCAAAGAAGAAAATTAATATAGTAAAGATTAGAACGAATTCTCATGAGCTCCATAGTGAAACAGGCAGTTGGGCAGTTCCTAAAACGCCATGGATGGAAAGGATCTGCCATATTTGTGAGAATGGGAGCATTGAGGATGAAAACCACTTCCTCTTAGAGCGCCCTGGGTACAACCACATTAGATCTCAATTTCACAACCTTTGTTACAATACTGACCTTCCTAGCCTTTTAAAATGCCAAAATTATAGTGAACTCGGGAGGCTTCTCTCCAAGCTTTTTGAGCATAGGAATAAAATCTTAAATCAAAATAAATAATTTGTCTGCTTAGGTCCGATAGATCATTATTTGGTCTCAACGGACATTAACCATCATCATCATCATCATCATCAAAATAGCTTTGCCATATACACACCAAATGACTAATCTCTTATACACTAAAGGTTATATTTATAAAGTTGCTTGATCTATGGAATGAACAAATTTAAAGTCTACATTGACTTTCATCCTGCGACAATAAAGGATCATGTTAAAGAGACCTCGTTGTCCTTTTAAATATTTTTTAATTAATTTGTTTGGCTTTGCACGAGAAAACCATTATGTCCCAATTTGGTTGAAATCCATTTCTTTCCATCTCTCTATTTTAAGATGCGTTTTGAGTTTCACTCATTGTAATTTTTTATTTGTAAAATGGTCGTTTGAAGAAAAAACTCTTAAAAAGATAAATTATATTGTGTATTAATTTATTTTAATTTAATTATTATTAATATAATTATAATTATTTATAATTTAAATTTATTTTTAATCTGAAATTGGTTAAATGTTAGATATATTATTATATATTTTGCATATCTATAAATTTTATCTCAACACTTAATTAAATTTAATTTAAGGATAAATTAGATTGATTGGTATATTTTTAATTTATAATAAATATTAATTTAAAGTCAATTTAATTATCCAAATTAATACATAAATTATTTTATTTTATTTATATAATAATAATAAAATTAAATATTTAACCAATATATTATAAAGTAATTGGTTATGACAAGTAAACTCTATGCTTGTTGTTGGTATAGTGAACAATGATGGAAAGGTTCGAATGTTATAGTATTTAATTTTGGAAAAAAAAAATCTAAAATTACTAAACTTGAAATTCCCAAATTATATGTATAAAATATTTTATAGTAAAATTAAACACTCTAACAAACAAAATATTATCTTAACAAATATTCATTGATACTCAATTTTACTTCCAGAAAATTGATCATTGACCCAATATGTTTTAAAAATGCTTATTAACGTATTTTACAAGTACGGAGCATTAGGGGAGCAATTTCTATCATAGAAACACATTGATTTTAGAGTTGAAACCAATAATATGCATTAATCCATGTTTTGAATAGCTTTCCATGTAAGTAGGGACATTCATGAATAGGTTTCTACAGGTAAAACACATATGTGAACAAGTTTCCACATTATTCAAATACATTTAATTTTCAATTTCCCGGTATTTTTAATGTTATTTATTAAAAATATCATGGAGACATTTTTTTCTTTTCCAAATTCAAAATAGAGAGTTTGAAATATGGAAATTTGAGTGGTGTAAAACTCATATTCAAATTATATTGATGTAGAGTAATATCTTTATTACTCAATGAATTAAGATAAATCTATTTTTTTTTTTAAATAGACTTGCATTTTAAAATTTTAAATCAATTTGTATTTTTAAAATTTTTAATGTAAATTCTCTTATGGGGTGTTATGAAGGGAGGAGAGGGGTATGGTACATTGTACCTACCACCTTTGTTGAAACAATTACACATTGATGAGGGGAGTACATAGTTTGTGTTTCACATGCATCTTTTGAGTTGACAGATGGGATATGAATTGACAGGATTGAGATTGGAGGCATTTGTGAAATCTAAGATGGGGGAGCTGGGAGTCCTTTGTCGTATTATCTTAGGGGTTTTGTAGCAATTTCCAGTGGCGAGTCTCTAGTAAAGAGGGTGAGTCTCGTGTTGTTGTGGCATAGTAATACTATAGGTCTTATTGGGAGTGACTTCCCATTTTAGAAGGGAGTGTTGGAGTTTCAAGCCTCCATAATTTGGTCCCCTAGTGAGAATTTCTCTACTCAGATGCGTCCATGTGAGGAGATGGTGGCTTTATGTCTGAATTTCTTGTTAGCGTTTGGAGGTGGTAAGTCTTGTGCACTTCTATTGGTCTTAACTTGGTTAAATATGAATGTCTTGCTGTGGGCTAAGTCTAGTTAATGATCTTCAGTGTTTTGAGTGTTTTAGTCCCTTGGTCCTGGGGTATTGTCTGGTGTACTCAATGGTAAAAGGGGTCGAGTCTCTAGTTGTGTTGTTGTTGCGACAAACACCCTCCAAAATTTTGTCTACACTTGAATTTTGGAGCTTCTGATCAGTCATTCTGTAGCCACTTCTTGGTCAGTTGACGCTTTGTTAAGTCTTTGAGCTCCATTCTTGGATCATAAGTGTCGAAGCCACCTACTCGCACATTCTCAGTCCACAATAAGTTCATGAGCACATTCTTTTATGCATGTTAAACAAGCATAGAACAGTCCATCGAGACAGTGCATGTGCAATGATCAACCTAGGTCGATAGTCAGTGTGCGCTTTCATTCACAACCTCTCACTTTTGGTTGTGATTTTACTTCTATTTTGGTGAGTTTTCCAAACTGTCACTTTTGTGCGCCTTCACTTTCACGAGTGTCGCTTACAAATTTTTACTATCACTTTTGTTACTTTCACCTTAATTAGTGTCGTTTTCATGTTACCTTGGCCCTATCATGTGTCGCTTTCAATGTTGTTCGCATATTGCAGGTGTCGTTCACACTTTTCTTTTCATATTACAATTGTCGTCTTTTGGCATGGGAAGTGTTTCTTATCGCATAAGTGGAGTTTTAGCTTGTTTCAAGGGGTAACTTCGGTGTTGAAGAGCCTTACTACCCATGTAGAGATGCTTTACAATCATTCCCAATGTTTCATGCATTGTCATACAAGTGTTGTCACTGTGATCAAAAAGTGCATCTTTAGTGTCGCACTTGGGGAAAGTCATCACAATGTCATTGTATTGAGGGAAGTATGTTGTTTATGTGTTTTGAATGATCAATGTTGTGTCGTCAACTGTTTTAAGCGTGTGATCTTACTTAATTTTCATTAGTGTTCACTTTAGTCTCACTAATCCTGCACTTAGCTAAGTCCAGAAAGGTTCCCGACTGACTAACCTAGCATCACTAAATCCTCCTAAACTCTGCGTTGTGCAGTCACAGTGCCCAACCTTGACCCTTAAGGTTCAAAACTATGTAATTTATGCCTCCCAATTAGCCTTAACTACGTACTACACAATTTCAAGCCTCAAGCTTCTAGTCTAACACCTTGAGCTACCCAATTGTGTAATCCATGAGACTGTTCTCCCTCCAAACTACACACTGTGTAACTTCAAGCCTCAAGCCTCAACCTTGAGCCCTTGAAACCCTCAACTGCGCAATCTCCTAGCTTGTTCTCCCGTCAGAACTGTGCATTAGGAAACTCCAAGCCTTAAGCCTCAATCCTGATCTCTTGAGTCCCTTAATTATGTAGTCACCTAGCTTGACCTATCAGAATTGCACACTGGGGAACTTCAGGGCGCAACCCTCAAGTTTGATCTCCTGAGTCCCTCAACTACACAGTGGGAAACCTCAAGACTCAAGCCTCAACCTTAAGCTCTTGAACCCCTCAATTATGAAATCCTTTGACCTTGCCCATCCTAAATTGCATATTTTGTAGTCTCAAGGCTCAGTCTCAAACCTTGGCCTCTCGAATTGCATAATCCCTAAGTCAATCACTCAATCAATCACCCTGTTCCAACCCTAATAAGTGATTTCATGAAACATGTTAGATTAGGAGATTTTAGACTAATGTTAGTGTGCCATGAGTGGTTTTCAGTTGCAAGTACTCTATCTCATCATGGTAGGATGACGATGGAGGAAAATGAGGAGACCATGCTAGAAGACACCTATGGAGCTGAAGAGATAAGATGATCATTAGGAAAAAAGACGAAGGAACACCAGAGTACAACAGAAGATCAAAAATCAAGATCACATTGAAAACTCCTTACTTTCAATTCAGAAGAAGCATTAGGGGAATTTTGAAGTCTAAAATGGGTCTCCTAAGGAAATTATAAAATAAATTATAGTGGAAATAATAAAATAAGGTTAGATTACATCATTAAATTTTAGAGGAAAAAAAAAAAAAAATTTGTTTTTTCAACATCCAATGAGTACTCATGGTGCATACTTTTGATGGACTTCGCTACACGAAAAATGATAAATACATGAAAAACATGATTGCAATCACGTGTTTTCATGTATTTCTCATTTTTTGTGTAATAGGGTCCATTGAAAGTATGCAACATAGGTACTCCTTTGATGAGGAATTAACTTTTCCATCCAATGAGTACCCTCACTCGAAATTTGAGTAAAATATTAGGGAGATAAGTTGGAAATACGAGTAGAAAAAGTAGTTTTATTATTTTATTATTTTTTAATATTTTTACTTTTTTACTCCAAAAATGGTGAATCATCCCCCATGGTTGATATCATCATCTTGAATCCTATTGGTTCTAATAAAGTTTATTTTGGTTGTACATTTTTCTTAGGAGGCCCATTTTAAACCTCAAAATTCCCCTAATGGAGGAAAAATAAGAACATGCATCACCTCTCATGAAGACACAAAGAAAGCAACATCAAAGAATGCCTTGACACTACCACATCATCACGTAGTCCATGTCATCGACGTCAGGTCATGAGTCATCATTTGCCACATTATTTTGTGGATCATGTAGATTCAATATTAGGGAAATGCAATTTAAAGTGGAAGTCCAAGAGTCATCTATGTAATGTGAAAAGTCATGTAGGAAGTCGAAAGGTCATAGAGAAGTCAAACAATCATGAGGGTATTCCAAGAGTCACAAGGGAGGTGAATGGTCACACCATTTGTTATATATATACACCCTCATAACAGATGAAAATGATTTTTCACCTTGGCTCCTCCCACTAGGCATTGGAGAGGAAGACAGTTGTTTTGGAGGAATGAGTGACTGCTCTAATGCTCCACTATTGGGGCTAGTGGTGTTCACTGTCTTGATGTATCTTGGAACTTCTACTTAATTCAGAAGCTCATTGAGCCAACACTTTTTCATGCATATGTCGTGAATATTGTAAATATTATTCTTTGAATATGTGTGATGTATGTTGTTTTCATATGTACTAAAGAAATTGAACTATATCTATGGCTTGGTACTTATCTTGTTAAAGGCGTGTTGCATTTGCTTTAACAGTCATTGCTTCCTTGTGAACTATTTCATTGGTTGATCAATGGTTCATTCATATGTATATGCTCGTGTGCCTTTTCTATATTAGTACTATTACTTTTCTTTAAAGGGCCCAATTTTATCTTCCCTTTTGGTAGAAGAACCTTGATACTTTTCGCAGTTGAACATTTCACAAGGCATACTCACTTACTGATCCAAAAATGCCTGTGTATTACTCTCTTGTGTTGAAATTTGTAGCCAAGGAAAATCTACAAGGGTACATGGCAGTTAGGCCGATACTCTAGATGGGGTTCCTACTCCAAATGATGTGAGGTTTAATTGAGACTTCACATTGGGGAGATGCCTTGGTTGATGGATTTCCAACAACGAACAAGTTGATAAGGAGTTTCCCATCTCATTTCTTGGTGGATTTTCGTCAGAATTCAATTCTTGTGTCTGGTGTTTTTGTGATACCCAAGTCTTTTCTATCCCTTTGCAGGTAGAGGCCACCCTTTCAAGGAAATTGAAGAAACCTCCCATGGATCTACGATGCCACCTATGTAGAGAGGGAGGAGCAGTAGGGAGGATGTGGCAGAGCTTAGTTAGGCTAGCGAGGTGCTAATATTTTTTCTCATGACTCTGCCGCAACCTATTCTAATGCAATTCCTCCTAAGACTCATAAAGAGATACAAGAAAGGCTGCAGTGGCAGCAAGTCCTTGCTTGTTGTGTCTATCTCTTTTAGCAAGTGGAAGAATTTTAGTGAGTCGAAAAAATTTAGGACTCATCGGTTTTCATTTTTGTAGGTGAAAGGAATAAAAAAATACTAAACTAATTTTATGTTTGCAATAAGGTTGTTAAGTGATTCATTGATTAAGCAATGCTTAAGTGATTCACCGATTAAGCAGTAGAGCCTCATTACAAGTGTACCAAGAAAAGAAATCAGAGCTCTTGCAGATGCCAATCTCCATGGCACTACAATGAAACAAAGGGCCTCTTATGCTTCTGGGTTGAAAGCAGTTATAGTTACCTGCTTTCTTTCCGTGCAGGTAAAAACTAACAACTTGTAGAGGCGCTTCAGGACCCACCCAAAAGCAGCTTAAGTGCCACCAGGGTATGATCCTTTCTTTTGCCCGAGATAACTAGTTGCTTATCCAAGACCAGCACCAAAGGAAACAAGACCATAAATAGCATCAGCATATAACATGATCCAACTCTAATTGTCGTATTTGAGAGTGTTGGATAGTGAATATTTTTCTCTCCCTCTAAGCTCTCTCTGTTGCCTCCCCTAAAATCCAATAACTGATTGAGAGCGTTGGTTCAGTGAATGTTTCTCTCCCTCTAAGCTCTCTAATGTTTCCTCACCTAAAATCCAATAACTGATTCATGGGGTTTAATGAGACCGCGACCCCATACAATCAAAATAGCTGGTGGCTAGGACGGACCCCAAGACAGACATAAAGTAAACGCTTCATGGGTAGCTAGGGCCCACCTATCTATGCCAATTGTTTGTTCGACCTACAAAACTAACTCAATAGCAAGTCGGTTCGACAAAAAAGGGTGCTGCCTGCGGTTGCCAATGAAAAACAACTGGGTCTTACATTCATGGGTAGCTCACCCCGATCCAGCCAGCTATTCGAGCAAGAGTGGTACCAGAGCTAGTAAGGGAGTACCGTTTGCTACTTTGGATTTCATTTAGAAAACAGAGAGCGAGCAAGTGAGATGGTCAGGAACGAGAATAATGATTAGACTACACCAATCCGACTCCAACTTCATGTAGGCAAACATCCAACTTCATGTAAGAAAACATCCTTCATGTGAGTTCAATGGGACTTACTCTTGTGATTACTAGACAAACTTCATGTAGGAAAACATCCTTCATGTGAGTTCAATGGGACTTACTCTTATGATTCCTAGACTAGTCAGTTGTGAAGTGCTGGTCCAGATCCCTCATCTAAAAGTCTTGAGAATCCCAAGTAGAAATGGCATGCCTCACAACTTCCACTGCTACCTTGGCTATTATCATATCACTCCTTCCAGTGACACTATACCTTTGGAGAAGTCGTGATTTGAGTTGTGATTTACCATTAAAGGGTGATCAGTTTTTTTGTAGACATTTAAGGAGATCGTTATTTGAGTTGTGATTTACCATTAAAGGGTGATTAGTTTTTTTTTTAGACATTTAATGGGATCGTTGTCTGCCTTGAGGAGTGATCACACGATAACCATTAAAGGGTGATTAGTTTTTTTTAGACATTTAAGGGGATCGTTGTCTGCCTTGAGGAGTGATCAACGTGTGACTGGGCGAGAACTATTTAGATTTGAATTTATTGAATACAATGTACATCCTATCAGTGATTGTTGCGTGGAGCCAAGACGTGATAGGGGAGGGTCGCCAATACATGTGCGCCCTCCCCGCCACGTCGTAATACCACGCGTCAACCCACATGGCTCCGGTACGACACCTGTCCACCGTGGAGCTAGTTGTGTGGGCTATCACCTCCAACATTAAAACACGAACTTCGCGCCTTTTACATGGTTGGTCTAGGCTCATTTCGACGATGTTCCATTTTCCCTTTGTCTTTCTGCTCGGGGCCGGTAGTTGGGCGAAGCCCCCCGCCGAAGATGGCGCGGGACGGCCCTGTAACCTGCGCGCATGGTGGTTAGAACGTGTGTTGGGGGAATGCTGTGTTCGGTTGACAGGGTTTGTATTGTTGCGCGCAGAGTCGTTTATTCGTGTGCTGGTGCGAAGGTTTGATGGAGTTTCTGGGTTTCTGGCTGGGACAGTGGTTCTGCTTTTCTTGTGCTTTTCCGCCTGGATTTCTTGGTCGTTCTGGAATGCAAGTTGTTTAACATGGAATGCCGGTTGTTTAGCATTTCTCTGGTGGTGGTCTTATTCGGCGATTTTGTTGTTTGGGGAGGAGTCGGTCGCCATTCTACTGAGCTTGAGGTAACATAGCATTTTTAGGGTTTAGCTCTGCTGTTTTTGTTGTTTTTGTGATCTCTAATGGCTTCTAATGGCTTTTTTCTTCCTGTTGCAGGTGTTGCAGGTGTGGAAAAGGATGTTGCAGGTGTGGAGAAGGTCTGGCGAGCTGTGGGGAAGGTGGGGGAGGTCAGCGACCATCCATGGCCTGTAACTGGTAGGATTTTTAATCCTACCAGCTTTACTCTGTGTTTTTCAACACAAGCATCTCTAACAGGATATTTTGTGAACTTTCTATGGCATTTTATGGCAGTATTTTGAGCAATTTTTTGAGGGTTTAGGGTTTTAGGCATTCTATGGCATTTTTGCTGTTTTAGGGTTTAGGGTTTTAGGCATTCTATGGCATTCTGTCTGTTTTGGCTGTTTTAGCATGTTTTAGCCTGTTTTAGCCCTCAAAACGCTCTGTAGCTGCTCTCCCCTGACTTGCATAGCCGGCCCCGAGCAGAAAGACAAAGGGAAACTGGAACATCGCGGAAATGAGCCCAGACCAACTTTCGAAACTCTCTGTAGCTGCTCTCAATTGCCTTGTTACTGTGTTTTCTTTATAGATAAAAACGCTGCATTTTTATTGTCCCTGCTATTTTATCTTTTTCATTTGGCATATGAGGGTTTCTCTTTTCTTTCATAGAGTTCTGAGTGCTCTGCTTCGTGCTATTGTTTGTTTTATATTCGACTGCTCGGAGGGGAAGGCTCTTCTAAAGCCTCACTAAACCCTTACGAAGCTTCTTCGCAGACTTGCTACTCAGGTTTCTCTCTGGGCTACAGTGTTGTATGGAAGCCGTGGACATTTTACGACCTTAATCACAGTTATACTGTTAATTTATTTATGGTTTCTTGAAGTCATAACTGTTATCTTGTTTCCTTCTATGAAAGTCTTATTCCGAATTTTACACACAAGTTGCATTCTCTATTATTTAAATTGACTTGGGCTACAGTGTTGTATGGAAGCCGTGGACATTTTACGACCTTAATCACAGTTATATTGTTAATTTATTTATGTTTCTTGAAGTCATAACTGTTATCTTGTTTCCTTCTATGAAAGTCTTATTCTGAATTTTACACACAAGTTGCATTCTCTATTATTTAAATTGACTTGGGCTACAGTGTTGTATGGAAGCCGTGGACATTTGTATGGACATTTGTATGGAAGCCGTGGACATTTTACGACCTTAATCACAGTTATACTGTTAATTTATTTATGGTTTCTTGAAGTCATAACTGTTAGCTTGTTTCCTTCTATGAAAGTCTTATTCCGAATTTTACACACAAGTTGCATTCTCTATTATTTAAATTGACTTCTCTGGATACTATTTGAATGCTACTATTCTTGATTTACTCATTGTAGAATATTATGATTTCCTTATGCTGTAAAACCTTGCATAGTGCTCATTTTTTGAGATCGTTTTCACTTGTGACGGTGCATCTCTATTTGAAGGTTATTTTGTTTTTACAGCTGATGAGTTTATATAGTCCAGAAATGGGTAGGGTTTACTGTTTTATGAACAAAGCTTCTACTCTTTTATTTCCTTTTAATATCGCTCAGCTTTTACTAGCAAACTTTATAGGATTAAATCCTTGTCAGGGTTTTGTTAGAGTTTTGTTAGGGTTTTGTTAGAGTTTCCTTGTCAGGGTTTTGTTAGAGTTGAAATGCCCGATAATGCATGCAGAGAGATTGACCGTTCTTCATGAAGAAATAGGTTCGATATCTGCTTGAGTCGGAGTGTTGGTGTTTTCAACCTGTAACTCCAGTGTCTCTCAGTAGTTATGTCTTCGGTCAGGTCTTGAGTGGGCATATCAATTTGGAACAATTTATGTTTTTTACACCTATGACCTGGAGCATATTTTTTATCACAATTATAGGAGAGTCCATTTCTTTGGTGGTCTACCATTTGTGTTGGAGATAACCTTTGTACTTCCAAGGGATGTGTAGGAATTGTGCTAAGTTGGAATATTTGATTCTGCAAACAGATTTCTATGCACTTTTGAAACTTTTCTTCCTAGTTGCTTGGAGAACAGGGATATAAGGAGTGCAGAGCTATCGGGAGAGGAGAATGTGTTGATAATAGTGATATATTTGGTAAGCCAAAATGTTGCTGTGCCAAGAAAAAGATACAATCCATCCAAAATCCACATCATAATGTGGTTAGAACCGAAAACATATGACACGCCTATTCTTTATGGCCCTGAGAATCTTGAGTGCCAAAACTCCCCGAGTTACCTTCTTGAGCCAGGTAGGTTGGCCTACCAGTCAAGGGCTGATTAGGAAATGGTT
>APFE031276921.1:12091-30387 GCA_000404065.3 Pinus taeda | reverse complement strand
CGATTAAATATTTTGTTATAAAAATTAAGATATAAACTTTACACAGAGATGGGGCTTTTGAGCTGTAAAGAATATGTGTACTTCGAAATATATAGAATCAGATGCAGAGAGGATAGGTTATAGTTGAAATGTATATGAAGATAAATGCTAGAGTGATCTAAATTACAAAAATGGTAAATATGTAATTAATAAAAATAACTTACAAAAATATTTCGAGTGACATCAAGAATGTCAAATGTAGCTGATGCAAAATCTACCCTGTGCTCGATATTGTCTCCCGCACTTACATAAGGAGGAGGGGAAGGTAACTTTAGTGAAGCAACTAAAACAAATATAACGAAAACTCATTATTCCACTTGAAACCTTACAAAGTGATTCCTCCAAGAGGACATGATTATTGTGATGATCAATTGCTTAAAGCTTCAGTGAGAGCTGCAAATTTTAAATGTTCACAACTCCCACTTTTGAAGCTTAGAAAACAGAGAGTGAGCTCCATAGTTCCCAGATTTGAAGCACAATTATAAAAGAAAGCTACTTGTAAGAGAAGTGGGACAGAGATTACCCCTGAAGTCTGTAGTTATGGGACCATTTTGAAAATCTCCCCTAGAAGGTGATGATCTATGCATTGTGAATTAAGGTGATATGAGATTACTTTATTATGAAATGTTTGATTTAAATCATTTATTTATAAAGGTTCCAGAATCTTAATGAAGAGGATTTTCATAAATCCTTCACTTTGAACATTACCTTCAATTTGAACATATCCTGGTTGGAATCTCCTAACATATGCCTTCTTTCTTCTATGCTATTGTTTCTTATATCATTGTCTTATGTCGTTTCCTTTCCAACATGTGGTGCAAATGCTAGTTTAATAAAATAAGAACTCTTTCCTTGTAATTTTTTTATATTTAATTTTCAATGTCATATTATAGTGATGCATATTTATTTCTTATTTTTTAGTAATTTAATTATGTAATATAATTGCAAAAAGTAAAATGTTATCAAATTTTTATTAATATAAAGATTTAAATGTAATTTTTTTTTTAAATGCTTGATCTTAGACTTTTTTCGTCCATAATGATTATGAGATTCTTTTTCCGATTAATCACATCATTGAGTTATGGTCAACCTTACGAACCAGCTAATGTGATTCATCCTCGGGACAAAAGTGAAAAAATCAATAAATCCATAAAATTAAATAGTAAAGATTCAATAAGTTCAGAGTCACTGGGAATTAGCCGTTATGAATTAATTGTTGAATTAATTGATTAATTATTTAATTATTTTTATTTTTATTTTTACTTTTGTTTATCATTTTAATTTATATTATTTTATTTATGTTATGTTAATAGATAATTACATTAAAATTATAAGAACATATATTTATATAGGATATTAATTAAATTGGGATTAAGTTTAATGTTAGTTCTTTTAAAAATACGGAGTTAATATTATAAACAATTAGTTTAAATATATTAAAAATATCATGAAAATCAATAAAGAAAGTTCAAAAAAAAATTGATTAATTATTTTAAGAAAATAATACTAATTAAAGTGAATTTTATTAACCAATTTTTATAAATAACCTAAAAAATAATTATTATTTAAAAAATAAAATTAAAATAATATATTTTTTAAATGGAAATATTTAGTTTAAATGAAAGTGGGTTATTTAATTGATGTGATATTTGAAAGAGTACCTATTAAGTATTTGATATACATTTATAGTTTGGAAATTTTTATCAACTGCTATTAGAGTTTGTTAGGTTGCAATGACTTTTAATAAAGCCCTAGTCTAACCAGACTGTTTTTTTGCCCTGAAAAGATTTTGAGTAAAATCCTATAGGGATTTTTGTAAATACATGTTACAATGGTCAATCTTCAAGGTTTTGGGTGCCCCAGAGGTTTTTGATGGTGTTGAATCTATTTCCACCATCAAAAGCATGATTGAAATACTGTTAGTGCAAAACTTTTTGAATTTTTTTTGCCCAGATTTTGGCCATTTTTAGTTGTCCGAGAAATTCCTCCGCCTCAGTAGACGCTTCCTTTAATAAACTTAAAAAATTAGATTGTGCCACTTGGCTCTCTCCCCACCAATTTCCTAGGGATTTGAGATTATTCCAATTCTAATAAGTTCCTCATTATTATTTGTATATAAGGAAATTTTATTTAGCAAAATGGTCAATTAATTTTTCAGTTTTGAAGGGGAGTTCTTTGAGCAAACCTGTGGGGTTGTCATGAGCTCACCCTTATCCTCTATCATTGCTAATATTTTTATGGAAAACTTTGAATCCAAGGCTCTAAACTCGGCCCGCCTCCTGCCTAAACTTTGGAAAAGATATGTAGATGACACTAATGTCATCTGGTCTCATGGCCAAGAGGAGTTAGATCTTTTCTTGGATCAACTCAACTGTCAATCCTCGTCCATTAAGTTTACCATGGAACAATGTAGAAATTTTGAATAATAAACACATATTCAATGGAGATTATCCTGATCATGTACTATTGCAGAATACATACACAATACATAAGCTCCTCTACGTTGATCATCAATATAGCAACATTAATAACAATAAAACATCAAGAGCATGCACACATTAACACAGTATGTAACCCGGGGAAAACTTACAGCTGAAAACCCCACACTATATGTATATTAATGATTGAGAACATGTAACATTACAATAGTCAATACTTCTCACAAGTATCCAGCATTATCTCCACCTGTTACACACAATATAGCTCAGATATGATCTCCAAATCTATTCCACTGCTTGCCTGCCTCCACTGCTCAATTCCTACATAAGAATGGATGAGAATGGTTGAACCAAACTCATATTTACCTCAAAAGAATCACTCACACTGGGAATCACGTGAGCAGAGGCTATAATCACTTGGTATTGGCCAACTCTCATTGGCATAACTCAATCTCATTGATTGTGCAAATCCTCATGCACAACTATAGTCACAACTGATAAAAATCTGATCCTCTAACACCTGTCCCTGCTGAACTGAACATGCACTGACATGCAAATGAGTTACCTGATGTATTCTTTATTTGCATTATGAGTTAATAATTATTTTAACAACTCATCATTAGTCTATTTGCAGTTAGACTAATTACAACTAGTTTAACCAAGTCAAACTGAATACAACTCCATCAACTCCACAATCAACTCCACCAAACTCAACTGATTGAGTTCTAACTAAAGTCATGCATGCAACAACTCAACTGACCCAGAAAGAAAACGTATTTCCTTCTGACAGCTGCATGTGCCACATTTGTAGCTCAAACTGAAGGGCTCCAAGAGAATAAGATAAAGTTTATAGTCTAAATATTATTATAAGCTAATAATATTTGACTGCTCTATAATTAGACTTGACGGTGTCACCGCTGTTGTCTAAAAATAGAAGTTCATCTATTTTTGCCAACTTGACCAATCATCCATAAACAGCATCCTGCAACTCATAGACATGATCCATATGTCTAAAAATAGACATAGTCTAAAAATAGACTTTGCGCCATAATTTGCCTACGGGCCCACTTAGTGAAGGCGACTCTTTTCACTAAGCTCCATTATCTTGTTGCAATCTCAACAATGCCATCATAAAAGCAGACTTTGAATTGGTAATTAATTCGGCCAAAAAGATAGGCAACAACACAACACCAGAAAAAGAATCAAGTCACTGGCGGTTATTGCAGGTTTATCAACGTAAACAATCCCACCTGAGAGCCCTAAGAACACTTTGATTTGTTCACATGCACAGAACAACCAATAGGTTAGTGGATTGTCTGGCGAATGAAGGAGTGCTCTATACAAAAGATAATAGAAACTATGCTTGGGAGTCAACACCCTTAGGGAATTTGCGCAAGGACTGCCATAGACAGGCGAGCGTAGATAGGGAATATTTCCAATTTATGAGAGATAAGCAATAAATAGACCAATGGAAACAGGTGAAGATGAACCAATAACAAGGAGGGTGTAAGGGGTAAACAGTGGGCAGGTTGACAGGCAGCCAACCGAAGATGGCAGTGAACTCCAATATCCAACAGATTTTGGGTGGATAGCTGCACGAAGAATAACCCACAAAACGAACCCGAAATATTATAAAGTGACGGTTTAGGACACTCATCGGGTTTGAATGGAAATTTAAAGTGGGCATGTTGTCGGCTCGAAATCCACTCTGGTCCATCGGATCGATGAGGGCTTGGTTGCACGACAGTTGGGTCATAGAAACAATAGAGGGCTAATCCACTGAGCGGACCTGAAAAACTATAGAAATATGGTTTTGGGTCTTCATCGGGTCCGAAAGGCGATTTATGGAGTGGGCATGTTACTGGCCCGAAATCATCGTTGGACCATCAGATCGTTGAAGGCTGGATTGCATGGTAGTTGGGTAATGTAGCCAATCGAGGGCTATTCCATAGGTCAAAGCTTGTTTTGTAGTCAATTATTGTTGCTTTGTGGGCCACAGGATATGTGGATCGTAGGTCATTGTGGGATGTAGGATATGTGGGCCCTCGTCATCAAGGGCTGTCGGGCTCTTTGTTGCACGAGACTTATGATGTTTAGTGAACCCGAAAGAACCTTAGAACTTTACAAATCTATCTTTCGGGTTATGAAGGAAGGCAGGTTTTCCAAAGCATAGCTTTGAGGATGAACAGTTCATTGGTGGTTTAAGCATCAATCCTTTTGTAGTTTTGCTTGAGTGAGGTATGAGGTTGTGTCAACCTAGCTCTCTGCTGAGTATTTATAGAGCCGGTGTTGTTGTTCTTGACTCCGTTAAAAAAGTGTAAATTATGTAGTTTTTCTAGATTATAATGGAAGGCTCTACTCATACCAGATAAAAAAAAAAAAGATATTTAATTAAATCAGAAGATATTTATCATAATACCTACTTTCCTAATCTTGTAAATTATCAAAATTATAGCCTCTTAAAACACTTATCTTAACGCTATGTGAACAAGGAAATAAAATTTTAAAAAATTCTAAGTAATATTTTACCTTTTTTCAGATCTATAAGCCATTTCTAATTTTAGTAATTGTTAATCATTATCATTATAAAAATAAAATAAAATTAAATAAAAACACTGACTTTTGACATTTTTTTCTTTACTCAAATGATTTCTATTGTTAGTAAAATTATAATGTTTCATCTAAAAATACCCTATTCAATTTTTATACATTCACAACATTTAATTATTTAAATTATATTTTTAAACACAAAAATTTATTAATATCCTTTATTATCTTATCTACTGATAAATACTAAATACTAAGATGTTTCTAATTTCCAAGCCAATTTTAAAACAAAAATAAAAAACACTTATATGAAATAAGTGATGCAGGAATCATCCCTTCTAAATCTATAAATTATTGTATGCTCGTACTTTTCATAAGAAAATCAAATGTGCAGAAGTATGTACATATGAAAATAATTCATATAACATTTAATATGCATTTCCTAATAAAGCTTCAAAATAAATAATATTTTTATGCATTTCTTAATAAAGCTTGAAAATAAATAATTTTTTTATTTAAAATTTAATTTTGTGCTATATAGTACATGTTATTTATAATAATATATACTTGCATGATTCCCTTTCTATGCATACTCATTAATACTGGCATGTGGAATTTTCATGTATAGTTAAGTTAAAGCTTTCTTCTGTTCCGTTGTCAGTGCAAACCTTCGACTTTTTTAAGACAATTGAATGTGTCACAGCTTAACATTGATTGCTACATATACATGTCTTAATCCCAAGCATGCTTTTGTGTTGACATATGATACGCAGAAGCAATGGGAAGGCGAGTTTTTGTCGCGGTTAAGTTAATTGTAGCGTTTTTTTTCCTCGTCTTTAAATTATCTTCAAGTACAGATTATTTATACAAATTTATTATTATAGTAAAATACCATTCTTATCTATACAAAAATCTTCAATATGAAAACATAAATATTTTAAAATCTATAAATATTAAAATTGTACGGTAATTTATTTATATTATAAATTTTGGGATAGTTTTTAGTGTCGATTTTTTGGACTTTCCGGTATCAGAATCCAGCAGAAATATTTAAGGTGAAATCTTGATTTGTGTTATTTAAACTGGTTTTTTCACCATATATATGGATTCAACATCCTGAGAAGCCCCTCGGACACTTGGATTGTGCAGGGGTTACTCATCAAATTTGTGATTTCAATAAATTAAAACCCACCAAAAAAACTTCCAAAAAATCTCACTAACGACAAATCAAACCATAAACTTTTTACCTACCGAACCACACTTTTATTGCCATGCCAATGAATATATTTTGTACCTACCACACACTTTCATATTATGTGTTGAATTGTGTTATGTGTTTAAACACTTTCCTAATGTGTGTTGAATGGTATGTTTTGATTTGTGGCTGTATAATTTTTGAATTTTACTTAAAAAAATTGATAGAGATTTATTGGATATATTATGTTTGAGAAGTGTAGTTTATATAGTTTAAATATTTAATAAATTTTGATAAGGATTTTTTAGGTTTTTTTTATTTGTTAATTTTAATCAAATTTTCATAAACGTGTTTTAAATAACAAAAAATCATAATTTTGCTTGAAATTGTATAGCTGGCAAAAAAATCATTTCTTCTATTAACTAGACTATGCCTAATTTAACTAACAAAAAATTACAACTTTATCAATAATTATATAACCAAATTGAAAAGAAAAAAACTAAAACACAAAATATACAATAATTTAATTTAAGGATAGCTATATTGGGGAAGGCATATGAATTCACTAGAAATTATAGTGATAGTAGTTGAAATTAACCATGGAAGACTTAAATACAAGGGGCAGCCAATATTTCTGGAACTATAACTCCATTAATGTGACAATATATGCCAACCCTTGGATTTTGTACTTGTCTAAATCTCTGAGTTAGCGAACACTGCCACATTATGCTGACAATTGGATTTTGTACGTGCCTAGATTCAAGAATTGGCATAAGCTGCCCCAATGCATTAATAAAGCTACAACTACATAAATATTAATAATGATATCTAATTGTGAATTAATATAACTATAACTCCAAAAATATGGATAACCATACCCAATTGTAAATTCCTAGGGCAATAAACTTCAAAAATAAAACCCTTTGACACAGTGTCATTTGCAAAGCACGAAGTGTGTGTAAAATTGTTGGTGCAAGGGCAAGAAAGACGTGCACTCTGGGCCAAGGTGAGCATCACTTCATAAATGTGTTTCACCTAACCAAGTCCTCCATTGGGTGCCCCTCACCCCCACCATTCTCCCTTGAATGCCAATTTGACAAACATATCTCACGGTCACGTGGCATATGGCCATTGCGAAGACCAAGCACACTGCCCAACGCCCTTCCTCTCACTACAGGGACGCCTCTTAAATAGCCACCCATACCCACCACGCTACGATATTACCTGTCCCTTTTCCTATAAATATGGCATCTCTCAGATTCTACGACCGTACACAGACTCAGACTCTGATACTAATTGCTCCTCCTACCTCTGAGCTGTTGTCAAGAAGAGGTTTTCTTGCAGGCGAAGCAAGGGCGAACAATATAATCCGTCCGTGAGACCCAAGAGCGTTTGTGGGGAGAGAACAGAATGGTGTTCTTCTTGTGTTTTTTGTGCCAGGAGAAGAACAGCGTCAAGAGTTCGAAACCCGCAGCGGGGCTCTGTTCTCGGTGCGGCGGAGGAGCGAGCGTTGTGGACATGACGAGCCGAAGCAGGCTGTGCTTCATAACAGTCTATTCTCGCACCTGGCGAGCCATCATGTGTACCTTCTGTGGTGCTCTCCTTAAGTCCTACAAATGAACTTATATTTGCCTGAAATCTTTATTTGTTACAGTGGCAGTGCTTGCCTGCTCAAAGCGTTAAAATATGCTTATAAATTATTACTTTCTCAAATATTTGTAACGATCCGTTGGTGCTATGAGACGTGAGATCGCCGATTCGTCAAAATATGTTCATAAATTTTTACTTTCTCAAATACTTGCAATGATCCATGTGCACTCTGAGACATGAGTTCATCGATATTGCTAATTATGTGATCTAGATTGATGAGATTTAAATTTCAGACATGAGTTCACCGATATTGCTAATTATGTGATGCAGATTGATGAGATTTAAATTTCAAATTTTAAAGCTTAAATAATTTTTTATAATTTTTATGGTTAGTTTAATTAGTGAGTTTAGGGTCAATTTTCTTAATCTTTTGGAAATCAGTTTTTGTTAATAAAAATGTGATATTTTGGGATGAATTTGTCTAAATATTTAGATGAATCTATATAAATATTTTGTTTAAATAAAAAAATTAGTTTCCAAATAATAATACATATTTGTTACAGTGCAGTTCATAGGGTTTTGGATAGACGGTGATCTAGTGTTTTGTTAAGGCACTTTTTGTTGTGAAGTCATTGGCTCAATTCCCTGCCCGGGTAATATATTGGATATGATAAATTTGTAGTCCCACCAAACTTACAAAATATATGCATGTCCACAAGTTTTGGGTATCTCTCAGATTGGATGAAAAGTTAGACATGATGTATCCTACCAACTTACAAAAAAATAAATATTTGTTACAGTGGCAATTCTCTTCTAACACTTTGGAAATTAGTTTTTGCTAATAGAAAATATGATCCTTTGAGATGTATTTAGTTAAATATGATAAAGATATAGTCTTACCGACTTAAAAAAAATATTTATTGCAGTAGCAATTCTCTTCAATTTTTGCTAATAAAAAATGTGATCATTAGAAATAAATTTGTTAAATATTTAGATGAACATGCATAAATATTTCTTTAAAAAAATAATAAATAAATATCCCGCCAATCTGCTCTAATATTAATATCTGTTTTCGAACTCGATGGAAAAGTATTAGTTTCGTTTTCAAATTTTGTTGCAAATAATTGACAGGAAATATTGAGATTGTTCGAAATCAAACCAACCATGGCTGTTACATTTAGGTTACAGTGTGAGTGCACTGGACTCGTTAACAGGCAGTTGTGGTCGCTAGTATAAATAAAATTAAAAAGAAAAACCATAAATTTGAAGTCAAAGTTGTACAGAATAAATTTTAATTAGTTTAATTTTAATAAGTGATTTAAACCCAAAGCAAATTAGTAATTTGATTAGTTGTACCATCTATTTCTTGTAATTATTATTTGGTGAATTAGTTGGAAATCAGAGTTTTATAGAGGACAAAAGGGACCATGGAGAAAGATGGGAGGGGTGACATAAATATTTTTTTAACCACTGAATTATTGTTATTTTTTCTTGCTTGAGTTTATCTTTTAATAAAAAAACTACATATTATAAAAAATTAATATCTATAAATCTACATAACCTTAATAACCATGATAAACAAAATTAGTATTTATTGGCAAATTTTTTTTGGAAAATTTTGATTTGTGTTGTTTAAACTGGTTTTTTTTGACTAAGTTATAAATTTAACGGTCTGAAAAAATTGTAGAGAGTTCGGAACTCAAACTTATAATTCCGTCGATTCCTTATCAAATTGACAATTTTAACCTACCAAATTGGTAATTTTGACAATTTACTCATGAAAAAAAATATAAGAATATAAGAATCTAACGGATAGACTCTGGCCCAAACTTGAAATTACAAGCCTGACGGGGTGGTTTTTCGGTTTGTTCTTAAGTCAACGTTTCAGTTATGACTGTGCAGACTGTCGTATTTCCAGCGCATTAAATTTAAATGAACCACCCATTACGCTGCTCGGTGCTGTATGTGGTTCACATTCCAGTGCCCTCTGCTGAGGTTGGCAGGTTGCCATTAATGGCGTCCGCATGGAGACAAGAAGTGGATCTTTTGTGTGTTTATGCAAAGCCGATAAAAACTCTCCCTGACAACTGGTGCCGCATCACAGCACAACATGTTGTACAGCAAAAGAATAAATATAGATAGTGTAGGGGAGAGAAAGAAATAACGATGCAGGCGGCCTCCCATCATTGCTTAGATTAGGTTGGAATCGAGTGGAAAAACAGTTGGCAAATACAATATCTTGGCTCTCTGGTGTTTAAGCTTTTGTCTCTTGTTTGGACGGAAACGGGACGACAAAACCACATCATACTGAATTATTGGTATCCCTTTATTTTGAAGCATATCTCCTCAGTTCATTTAATGGCATCTTTATCGATTTAGATAATTTAATTGGTCCATAAAAAGGTTCAGGTGTAAGGAAGATTAGTGAAGGTATACAATTTATTTATATATTTAAAAAATATCATTTTAATAATAATAATTTATAATTTAATTAAAAATTATAATTTTTTTTAAAGTTGATTTAGTTTATAGATTTGTTTGGATGATAAACGGGAATGAAAATTTTGGTGACTAAATTTAGTAGATGGGTTAATTTTTTTATAAGTTTTACTAGAATAAAAATTTTTGTTAATTTTTTATTTTTTAAAATTCGCTCAAATATATGATAAAATTAATTTATCTTACAAGTCTCCAAAAATTATAAAGACTATACAAAATTATTAGAAATTTTTAAAAATAAATGTTATTTTTTAAAATTATTATATTTTAAAATAAATTTTCATCTTTAAAATTTTCCTTGGGGAATGGGTGTCTTGTTAAATTACTCTTCACTAAATCTTCTATAAATATTTTATATTTTTTTTAATGTTAATTAAATATAAATAATAAATAATTATAAAATATGCAAATCAAATGATTATTAAAAAACATACTAAATATTATATTAAATAGGTTATAAATGTTATACATTTAAGGGTTCTATTTAATTTTTATTAATGGTATTGACCCATGGTATTTTAACAAAGCCTATTTACAGAGTAAGAATCTTTGTAGCAAAGTGCCAATGAAACCTCCACTATTAAGAATCTTGTTACATTGTTATTTTAAATGTATACATGGTTAACTTATATATTAATACTTTTTAAAATTGATAATAATAATAATTTAAAATGAAATTATAATTTAGTTAATTTTTACAATTTTTAATTTTTTTAGCAATGTGAGATGTATCATGAAGTGTTTTGATACCTATCTACATTATCAACCTTTGATAATTAATTCCAAATAGACACACATATGCCTATCATGGTAATAAGTGTTTGGTTACACGTACCTAAAATATCTTAACAAAGTGAAAAAAAATAATAAGAAGTTTAAATGTCTATGACTGTGATATTTTTTAGTTTGTCATCACTAAAATCCCATTAAGCAATCTTTTGTTGAAATTGCAATTATGAAATGATAGGATTTTTGCTTTCAATGTAAAAATAGATTAAGCTCCCTTTGATACATTTAAGACAATGGGATTGTGCACTCTTAACATTTGATATGTATGATTCCATCAATATGAAATGATTCCTATTAGATTTTGAACCAAAGATATCGATTTCCCCTCTTGTTGAGTGTGACCAAAAAAACACCATTTCATAAAGACTATATGTTAAAAACATATTTCAATAGCGCAGTCTAAAAATGTATTAAATTGGTCCAAAAAATAATGGATTTTTTTGCGAGAGTTTAGTAAAATTCGATGTTCTTTTTGTTGGAAATTCCAGGTACAACTATCAAGCTTCAAGAGTATGGGTTCCCCTTGGGTTTTTGATGGTGTTGAATCCATTTGCACCATTAAAAACAAGATTCAAGCACTTCTACCATCATATTTATTTAGGAAAAAAATCATCGGATTCCGGTCTATGGGCCAATTTACTCCATCGGTGGACAACTTCTATTTCAATTATAGGTCTACATTGGATTAAATGATCTAGAAACATGATTAATAGTTGCAATGCAACGTAGTCCCTGCTTCTACCACTAATTAATTGATTAAGGCTATGCGGGGTCTGTGTTTTGTTGTTATTTAAGAATGCTTTGTTTTCGCAATTTTCTCTGCAAACTATCGTTATTCTCGCCTCTGCACACGCTTCCTCCACACTCCGCACAACAAAATCCACCTCCGCACATCTTCCTTTTAATTCACACAACTTCTTGTGCACCTCTGCACTCTACACATGTGGCCGACGAATAATCCACATTAGAACTATAACATTGCATTGCATTTCCAACAGAATTAAAGAAGAACAAAGGAGCCATTTTGATGGATTATTGCAGTGGGACCTGTTGTGCTAGAAGAAATGCTAAACTACAATTTAGGGATTTGTTCTACTTTCAAGGGAGGCATTTGACCAAATATTTCTTTTGCCTAAATAAAAATATATTTTCCTATAATTATTCTAGGAAAGACAATATTTTTAAGTTTATCTTTGCATACATGAACTTGAAAGGTATTTAAAATATCCCGATTTTTATAATTATGTGATGACTATTATTTTGCAAACTACTATGTAAAGCACTATATAAACAATTTATGAATATTGAAACAAAGTTGGATTTTATTGGAAAAACACTTGTAGTCTAAATATATTTGAACAAATCTTGAATGTATTCACAATGTTTAATGAGCAGTTAGTAGGATATTCATGTGTTACTTATCCCTGTGAGTATTTTCTCTGTTATATAATTGTCTTCTTCAATGTCTGAGAATGTTAGTTTATGAGATTGGATTTCTTGGATGCTCCTCTCTTAAATTATCAGTCGTTAATATTTGTTATTCTAGTCATCTATAAACTTTGTTTTCCTTCAGTCCTCTTTCTTCTAAATCTCCCAAACAGTCAAAGGATTTGTGACTTTTCATGCTTTGTACAACTTTCTCATTGGAGTTGTGATCTCATTTGTTTAATAGTTGGACTCCATGCCCAATGGTTTTGAAGATCTTCCAACCAATTTATTCTTAAACCTAAATCTGGTCATCTGAACTCAATTGCGCAAAACCTTCTATTAGAGTGACCATAGGGTAGTTGAGTCTTACGAAGAGATCCCTCTTCGGGTTGAAGGGCCAACTTCAACCTAAAAGAGGGTTTGAGGTTACATTAGGGTTTTTCCCTGTAGCTAGGGTTTTCCCCGAGTGATAACATTTTTGGCGTCATTGTCAGGGAACGAAAATCATATATTTCCCCAAACGCTTTGATTGTTGAAGATCATATCTCTGAGGGAAAACAAAGATTTGGATACCATTTTTGGATGCAAAGTGTTTTCTCTGGCGACTCCATTGTCAGAAGGATTCAAACTCAAGTGATTCAATGGTTATTTTACTAAGCCAATGAAGAATTCACACGCTGCTACTATTTTTTCAAGGTATGTAAGTCTAGATTTTACAGTTATTCCTGGTTTTCCTAATCCTTTACCCAAGCATGAATATTTTTTGAGGAATGGTCCAAAATTTAGTAGAGAGGATTTGAGCTTGACTTTGAAACATACTCCAAGTTTTCGTGACTTTACTGATCTTCTTAGAGTCAAATATGAAGATGCCTTTATCAGATTTTTTTATGATTCATTCCAAGGAAAATGCAGAAGATGGGTTGAAGGTTTACCTGTAGAATCTATAAAATCTTTTTCAACTTTTTGGCTTATATTTTTGGAAACATGGATGGAGAAAAAAGAATATGTAGTAGACCCTGTTTCCATTCGAGGTTTTAAAGAATGGAATGATATGTACACTAATGAAGAAGTGGATGAAATTTTTTCTTCATTTTTGTATTCTTATTTAAAGTCATGAAAATGTAGCTCCAAAGATAAAATTTATTTTTTAGAAGAGTTGGCCAATGACATTGAAATAAGGTTTGAAGCTTTAGAAGATCATAATTTACCCCAAATTTTTCCATTTCAAGATCTTTCATTTGAAGTTTCATTTCAGCAAAAGCAACAAGTTATATCGCCACCCCTTGGTTTTGAGAATGGAAAATATTATTACTTTAATCATGAGCTTGGAAGTTCACAATTGAAGCAAAAGGAACATTTAAATCATCAGAAAAGATGCAGTTTTCATATTTTCCAAGACCCTGTGGCTGGTCTGCTAGAATCATCTGTAATGGCAGAGTTTGTTTTGTTCATCAACAAATGGATTGGATTTAGATACCAGTTTGAGTTTCCATTTCTTAAATTTTTCTTTCTGCTTAAAGAAAATGTGAGCAGAAATCAGTTAAGTAACCATTTACTTGCATGGTTACATTGGGTTTTTGATTTCACCTAATTAAGAAGACACTTTTAGGAGGTTAAAGTAGGAAATGGCATGTAATAAATGTGGTTTTTCAGCAGTGAGTTTTTCAATTTCCATTTTCAGTTTGTAGTGTGCAACAGTGTGTGGATGAATTTTCTAAAGGAGTTGAAGCCCGAAGCAAAGGCCCTAAGGTTATGCTCATATTCATCAGAAAAATAAGAAGTTTTTAAGAAACAATTGTATTTTCTACTTTCAAGTTCAGAGTTTGTAAAATCATCTCTTAAAAATGTGAAGTCCTATTTCTGAGTCAGTTTTTATTTTAGCAAAATTTTGTAATGGATGAGGCAATTGGTCTATGGAGGCTTCTTGCTGCCATCATTGATTGACAACATCCCCATGGAGCCATTTGTTATCACAATAAACATTTCACATTTTTAAATATTTTTTTGGAAAATGCTGACAGTTGTAGTGTCAACATTTAAAATTGTAATAAACAGGGAAAACTTCTTGATAGCAGGGTTGTCAACATTTTTTGGAAATCTGAGTAAATAAGCAGAGAATTTTGTAGTCAGTTTCCAAGCACCATAAGGACTCAAATTCTACATCGGGCCCTCTCCATTGGAAAGTTCTTTGAACAAGCCTTCCAACGATATGTGGAAGTCATAAATGGACTCTTGGATCAAAAGATGTGGCATGTTGATGTTTAAGGGTTTGAAGTCTTTGAAAAGAAGGAATATCAAAGGTACAGAGAAAATTGGCAATCATATATTGAAGGTCCAGGGAATATCGGTGATCAACGAATTGGGGAATCAACACATAGGAAGTCCATCGAATATCGACAATCCGCGAATCGGCAAAAGTTGCAATATGCAGTGTTGATAGTGTTAAAACCGTCAAGGAATGCCAATAATGTTAAAACCATCAGGGAACGCCAATACAGGTTAACAAAGGATTTCATCACAAAACAAAAGGAGGACGGTCCCTTTCTCTCTCCTCTAGTGGGACGCATGGCGACATATGATTGGTTCTGATAAATCTACATGGCATATAATGTCAACATGACATGTCTATATGGAGGGACACATGGCAACAAGGTTCGGTGTTTTGAGGGGTCCTAAGGGGGAAAATCTAGGTGACACGTGTCACCACTCACGAGGTGCCATGTGGACTGATGATATAATATCGGAGGTCGCATATCAGAGGTTGAGAAATATCGCAGTTCCAAATTAAATCTTCTGATTGGAAAGTTTTGATGAGAGGGGCTCCAATATTGGGGCTAACACATGGTCATAGGAGTTTAAAGAACCTCAAGTGATAAAGCACTTAACAAAGGAAAATAGTCCCTGACAACGAACAAAATGCCTTAGCACCTCAAGGATAAGTAGTAGGTCATAGCTCTCAGTCCTATGGTGAGGAAATGTAGGAGGGGATAAAGCAAAAGGAGCTAGGACAAAATCAGAATTCACGTTAAGTTACGTTATAAAGGGCTTCTGATATGGCATTAACTTAATAGTCATTGGCCTAGTTATATAACAAAACAAAGGCCAAAGGAGCAAAGCACAAGGGGCTGAGGAGTATCGGTGAAACAATAAGACAAAAACTTCTCCGATAAGACCATACAAAGAATTGAAGTCGTATGAGTCAACAGTTGTTGAAACGCAAGAAAAGAGGGGTTGGTAGTTTGAATGGACAGTCAATAAGTTTGCGAAAACAACTCCAGCCACTTCAAATTCAAACGCTGAGGATCAACATTAATGAACCAACTTACAGATTTGAAGGCTAATTTTTTTCCAGCATAATTGAAGAAGAACGAAGGAGCAATTTTGATGGATTGTTGTAGGGGGACCTGTTATGCTAGCAAAAAGTCTAAACTACAGTTTAGGGATTTGTTCTACTTTCAAGGGAAGCAGTTGACCAAATATTTCTTTTTCCTAAATACAAATTTATTTTCCTATAGTTATTCTAGGAAAGACAAAATATTTTTAAGTTTATCTTTGCATACATGAGCTTGAAAGATATTTAAAATATCTCAGTTTCTGTAATTATGTGATTACTATTATTTTGAAAATTGTTATGTAAAAAACTTTAAAATAGTTTATGAATATTGAAACAAAGTTGGATTTTATTGGAAAAACACTTGTAGTCCAAATATATTTGAGTAAATCTTGAATGTATTCATAGTGTTTAATGAGTAGTTAGTAGGAAATTCATGTGTTACTTTTCCCTATCAGTATTTTCTTTGTTATATAATTGTCTTCTTCAATGTTTGAGAATGTTAGTTTATGAGATTGGATTTCTTGGATGCTCCTCTCTTAAATTATTAGTCATTAATATTTGTTATTCTAGTCATATATAAAATATTTTTTCCTTCTATCCTCTTTCTTCTAAATCTCCCAAACAGTCAAAGGATTTGTGACTTTCCATGCTTTGTACAACTTTCTCATTAGAGATGTGATCTCATTTATTTATTAGTTGGACTCCATGCCCAATGGTTTTGAAGATCATCCAACCAATTTATTCCTAGACCTAAATTCTGCCATTTGAACTCAATTTCACAAAACCTTATACTACAATGACCATAGGGTAGTTGAGTTTTACGGAGAGATCCCTCTCCAGGTTGAAGGGCCAGCTTCAGCCTAAAAGAGGTTATGAGGTTACCTTAGGGTTATTCCCCTGCAGCCAGGGTTTTCCCTAAGTGATAACAGGGTGGACTCTGCACTCTGACTACAATCCACTAAGATACACCCATTCTTCAAGCTATTAATTTACTATGAGTTTTCACCATACAATTTCTATTCATATGAAATTTGTTGAGATTCATCTCATGAGTTTGTCATATATCTTTTATGAAATTATAATCCATTAAAGTGTCTACCTTCTTACACATTATGAAATTTTAAATTCTCCAGCCTATTTGATATCAGAGGCACCTTTTATCCATAAAATGTCTTATAATTATGGAAATTTTCTTCATATTAGTGACCACTTGGTAGGTTTGCAACATGCAGTTGAAGTGCATAGGACGACATGATTCTTTGTGTCGTAGCAATGAGTACGTGGTTTGATGAGATTCTCCTAAGTAAATATAGAGATTGCAAGTGATTTAATTATTGATATTTGTTAGTGTATTACTAGAGTGCAGAGTGTGGAGTGATTTTAAGGCATTGCTATTTTCTTCACTCCACACTTCGCACGATGTGGATTACAGTTAAATCCAAGAATATATTAACTACATTTTTATATCACCGCGAAAGCTAAAGCCTCCAGGATGCATGCCAAATTAACTTCCATGCAGTGACTTTATAGGACACATGCTTAAAATTGTGTAATGAAACTCGTTTTCTTGTCACTAAGTGATTACGTTTTTCCATCTAATCATATATAATCTTATTCCTTTATGCTGATAGTCATTTTGTTTTTGGCATAGTAACGACAAGGAACAAAAATAATTAATGGAGGTCGCAAATTGTTTACTTTGTTCCATAATAGCTTCCTTTAAAATATTGTTTTTTGATTGAATTCCAAGCTGATCACTGTTAACATGAAGCTCTATTAGATCACATAATTAAACAAGTTCACAACAATATGGTTTCTAGTGCTCCATATTTGACATGACCCATGTGCTGATATGGTCAGTGGCCATTATTAAAAGTGTTTTAAACTGCCCACTCACAACCTATATTCCATCTATTTGATCTATCTCATCCATGTGTAATTTGTTGAAAAGTGTGCAACAAGAAATGCTTGTTGAGAATGCAACAAGATGATGGAGCTTAGTGAAAGGAGTTGCCTTCACTAAGTGGGCCCGTAGGCAAATTATGGCGCAAAGTCTATTTTTAGACTATGTCTATTTTTAGACATATGGATCATGTCTATGAGTTGCAGGATGTTGTTTATGGATGATTGGTCATGTTGGGAAAAATATATGGACTTCTATTTTTGGATCACAGCAGGAGTGATTAGAGTCTATTTTTAGACTGCTAGTCAAAAATAGAAAAGTCAAATATTATTGTCTCATAATAATATTTAGACTATAAACTTTATCTTATCCTCTTGGAGCACTTCAATTGGAGCTACAGATGTGGCACATGCAACAGCCTGAAGGAATCACGTGGTTACCTATGGGTTGACTGAGCTATTGCATGAAGGACTTCAGTTAGAACTCAAGTGGTTGAGTTCTGTGGAGTTAGATGAGCAGTTAATGGAGTTGTGT
>APFE031276914.1:38231-70824 GCA_000404065.3 Pinus taeda | reverse complement strand
TGTAGTAGCCACGTTGGCGCAGGCCGTGGATTGTTTCCCTCTCTGAGGGTTTTAACCACGTCAAAATACTGGTGTATTAATCTGTGATCTGTTTGTGAGCGGTGTCCTTCTGGTGTTCTGTCTGAGGAACTTACCCTGTAAATTCCTACACAAGATCCATGTGTTAGTTGTGAAAAAGAAGTGTTGGACCTTAAGACCTATCAACATGGTGAAATTTGTCTATGTCAGGGTTCTTAAAGAAGTCTTGGAATGTAATGTTTTGGTATCAGTACAATTTCATACATTTGACTAGAAATTTCTTTGTAACTGGGTGCATTTTCGGTTGAAACCAACACCCTTAATTTTCTAAAGTTAGGTTATTGTTAAATGACCCAAATTAATAGTGTTTTACAATTATTGAACAATATCATATTTTTTACTGCTGAGGAAATCGTGAACATCAACAAAGTCACTCTTGTTGACATCAGAATATATCTACATCATGGACAAGAGACAATTGAGTTTCTGCAACTTAAATCACAACTACAATGAGATGAATTACATAAGAAGAGTTGTAATTCTGAACTAGTTCTTATTCAAAACAAATCTCTCTTTGAGCTAGACTCCCATAAACAATCATTTGAATGCAAATATGAAGGTTCAACATGTCCTTCCCCAAACCTTCATTACATCTTGGGAAGAAGTTGTGAACAAAAAGAATAACATTGGTCTTAGATATGACAAGGATATGTTCTTTCATATTTCGAAATATTCCAAGAATCCCATCCAGTTTCACAGCATTGGATCCCTTCAGGATGATCCATCCCCACTTTCTCTTGTTGCACAACAACCACAATTGCCAAATGCCAACATTGTGATCAGGTTGGTCATATGAAAGATAAATGTTTTGATCTTCACCCTTATGAGCATTGTGGTAAGCACAGTCATCACTTAGACAAATGTTCCAGAAACAAAACTTCTGCAAGAACAAAGATTCACCTTGGATGGATCACTTCTTGGCAATGGTCTTCAACAACCAAGAAGACATTCTGGCCATACCACAAAATTTGTTCTTGAGTATTGACTAGTCTTGTGGTGAAGGTTTCTTTATGTTCTCACCTTGTATCTGATAGGGGGAATTTTGAAGAATCATCATTCGAAGATATATCAATAGATCCTGATCCACAATTGAACTTGCTGCCTGAACATACAATTAAAGATAGCCATTTCCAGATTCAAAGTTGTAGCGAGAGACAGATTCATGCTCCATTGATCCGAATTATATCCTAAACACTCTTTAAGCTTTCATGAACTCGTTCAACTTATGCCAAGCAGATTCAAGTCTTAGAAATATCATGCTATCAGAAGGAATCCTCGTAAGAGTTGCAATTGTGATCAACACGGAGCAACGAGGACCCTCAGTCGAGCGCATAGACCATTGGCCCATGGTAACGCGCACTGGCGCAAACTAGCAAAACCAGAGGCTAACTCAAGAAACAGGGGTGGTTTCTGATACACGATTAGCACTAATTATGTATCACAGGGCATGCCCCATAGTGAGGGAAAGCCATGAAGTGCCCAGATCCGAAATGGCTATGAAATGCAAAAAAGTAATTAATTTGGTTCTGTGGATTCCACAAAACTGGCAGGATATCGGAAGGCCTTGAGGTAGTAAGTAGTTTTGACCGAGTCCCACCAGATGCCACACAACGAATGACACACATCCGGTGGAAGAGAGAGAAAATCGCTCACATCAGACGGGTAAACATCACGCTACTTTCCCGCCCGATATGAACGATGACCATAGGATCTGGGGGGCCTAGATTAGTGGCGGAGGCATGTCCCGATAAATCACTGGATTTGACAAGATTATAAAGTGATATTACATGGGATTTGAAGTCCAACGTGGATGATGAGTTGGCAGAAGATTCGTGTTTAGCAGTCATCTTGGAGAAAACGAAAATAACGACCGTTCAAACATGTCCAAGGAGCCTGACACACTCACCTATTGCAGAATAGGTGGGCACCTCCCTATGAAGCATTATATAGTGATGATGATGCAGAATAGGGGAGTTCAAATGGACAGAGGCAAGAAAATCAGAGCGTCGAGAAGCGGAAATGAACCAACAAAAAGCAGACTGGCTTTAAAGCCATAAACTGACAGAAGCAAAGGACACACAACACAAGAGGAGTTAGTTAGACGCAAAAATCTAAGAGCAGAGAATAGAGAGAAGAAGTCGAGCTGACCTAAAGGTAGCGTCGAGCCAGACAAAGCCAGAGAGAGTCAAAGAGTCTGTGCACTCTAGAGAAAGCTTGAGAGGTTCAAGCAAGCTCCTCGACATAGGCCTGTCATGTATGAGTTTCAGAATGGGATCATACTACTGTGACCAGTAGATTTCAAGTACGAGTAAGGAAAGTCTGTGTACTCCAATCCTATTGATTCATATATGTTGAGTGAGACTCAAATTGAGCTCACTATTGTAAAGAAACTCTGCTTTCAAAACATTATAGAGAGGCCACCATTGAAAGCTGGACCAGGAGACATAGCCCAGGAGCATTGGGTGAACTCCTTATTAAACTTGTTGTATTACATGTTTTTCCTATGTGTTTTCTCTAACTGCCTCAGTGTCTAAGTATTTCACAATCCTATCGATCCATTGCATAAAGTAACATAGGCACATTCACGCACATGAGTCTATAATACCTTTAATTCTTTGTCCTAGATAAATTCCAGATCAAGTGGTATCAGAGCTCTAGGTTACTAAGGTTATACAAGCTTGTGTTGGATTTTGCTGTTGAATGCTAACAAGATCAAAGCTTAAATTAGGAGAAGGAGAGTTGGTTGAAGCTAACCCTAAAATTGGAAGAGTCCACTTTAAGAGGAAAATGTCAGAAGAAAATACCTTGGAATCAGACTCCCAGTTCATGGGTGGTTTCCTGACCATGAAAGCCATGGTGGAGAAAACATATAGAGAATTTAAGAAAGGTAGAGCTGAAGATTCATCAAACTCCAAACAAGATAAAGGAGCAGAATAATCTCTCCTCCATGACCACTCTAAAGGCAAAGGGAAAGAAGAAAAACTTCCTACACCTCCTAGTAGCGTTGAAAACAAAAAGAAAACATCTTTGATTAAATTGGATGTTAAATTGGATTTATCGATATATGATGGAGAGTTGAATGTAGATAAGCTAGATAATTGGATTAGATAGATTAATGTTTGTTGCAGAGTGTAGAGCATCGATTTAAACAAGAGTAAGATTCAGCTGGCCAGCTACGCCTTGGAGGCACTGCCTTGGTATGGTGGGAAGGCAGGACACAAGCTGACATAAAGAAACATGGTAAAATTCTTTATGTCTGGAGTGAATTTGTTTCTGCAATTAAAAAGAAATTCTATCCACTAGCCTATATGCATCAAGTCATGATGAGCTGGCAAACTCTTCGCCAATTAAAAGGGCCAAGTGTACAAAGTTACACTCAAGAATTTAGGAAAAGAGCTTTGATTCTAGGAATTTCTTTAGACTCACCTGAAACTCTGCTAAAGTATATAGGTGGTCTATACAACTACTTAAGGCACACTATTCTCATGTTTAATCCCACTAGCATAGATGAGGTATCTGTTCAAGCTACACATCTTGAGGCTAGAGGAAAAAATGTGAACCCGGAAGTTAGGGGATCATCAAAACCCACTACAAGCAAAAGCAAGGAAAATAGAAAATAGAAATGGAAAGAGAGGAAGGCCAATACTGTACAAAAGACGAAGTCTTCATGCACTCACTGTAAGAAGGATGGGCATGATGATGAACACTGTTGGATCCTACATCCGGAGCTGAGACCCAAGAAGTTCAAGGGCAAGAAGAAGAAGACTGTTGCAACTATTCAAAAGGATTTCGGGTCAATCTCAGGAGATGAAACAACAATCGTAGCCATGGGTATAAAAGGTAAAAATTCTAAAGCATCTACTAGTCATTCTACACAATCTACTGATAATGAAGAAAATGAGAGGAAAAGACATGATCTTTTTCATATTTGGGTTGTTTCAAAGCATCAAAAGAATTATACTTTGTTTAATAGTGGCTCACAAGTAAATTTAATTTCTGAAGCAACTGTAAAGAAGTTGGGATTACTAACCACACCTCACAAAAATCCATATCCATTAGGTTGGCTATGTGATAAAGCACAACTACATGTGACTAGACAATGTCAACTTAGGTTTTCTTTTGGGTGAACATTTTGTAGATGAGGTTGAGTTAGATATGGTTCCTTTGAATATATGTGGAATTGTTTTAGGAAGTCCTTACTTGTATGATAGAAAAGCTATTTTCTATAGAGATGAGAACAAGTATCAACTCATTAAAGATGGAATCGAATATATTATAAGAGCTCATAAACTCAAGAATAATTATACCCTCATAAACTCAGGGCATATGAAAAGAATTGTAAATTCATGCAAACAATTTTTACTGATGGTTGTAAAGGAAAATAAACCTGATAAAACCAATGTATTTGAGGGCTGTGATGCTAAACAACAAGCTAATTTAGAAAAAGTTGTTTCATAATATGATATACTATTTCAAGAACCTACTAAAGTTCTACCACCCAAAAAGGAAATACTACATGATATTAATTTTCAGCAAGATTCATGGAACACTGCTTTCAAAAGAAAGTAGGGATTGTATGAGTGGTTGGTTATGCCTTTTGGCTTAACTAATGCTCTTGCTACTTTCATGAGAGTAATGAATGATGTACTCAGACCGTTTCTTGATGATTTTGTCAATGTATATTTGGATGACATTCTTATATTCAGTAAAACATGGGAGGAACATTTAAAGCATGTTAAGAAGACTCTAGATGTTTTGAAAAGAGAAAATATTTATGTGAAGCTCTCAAAATGTGAATTTGGCGAAACATCTTTGAATTATTTGGGTCATATTGTAGGGGTGGTGAATTGAAAATAGATCCCTCTAAGGTTGCAGTCATTGTAAACTGGCCTAAACTCAAATCAGCTACAGAAGTTAGAAGCTTCTTAGGAGCAACACAGTATTGGAGAAAGTTTATTTCTAACTTTTCCTTAATTACAGCTCCCTTACATGCTTTAACAGGATTGAACACGGTGTTTCAGTGGGGAGGAAAACAATAGAAATCCTTCAACACCTTGAAATAAAAGATTAGTACAACACCAGTACTAGCACTGCCCGATCTTCAAAGACCATTTGAGATTGAAACGAATGCCAGTGACTATGCCATGGGAGCAGTTTTGATGCAGCACGGTAAACCCATATGTTATCATTCTGAGACATTTAATTCTGCAGTAGTTAACTATCCCACATATGATAAAGAATTGTATGCATTAGTACAGAGTGTGAAAAAGTGGAAACATTATTTAATGGGCAAAGAGACAATTATACATACTGATCATCAACCACTTTAATATTTACACTCCCAAACCAAGTTGCAGTAATAAAGACATTATAGATGGATGGGTTTTCTACAATAGTTTCATCTAGTCCAGGAAGCTTTGAAGTTCTCCGAAAGTGCCCTAATTTGCCGGTTCAATGGTTTTTGGCCGCAGCTGACAGCACTCCACAATTGGATCTCGGAGGTATGGAAGCCTATCATTTTTGATGAAATTAATATCTACCCCTGTGCTAGAGGTTTCTTTATAGTAGATTTTGAAAATCCTCAAAGCAGACAATGTATTCTAGATTCCGACTCTTGGTTTTGGGAAAAATCAGGCCTATTTATGAAGCCATGGAACCCATCATTCGATCCCTCTACAGCAGTGATAACCTCAGCACCAGTTTGGGTGAGATTGCCAAGCCTACCCTTGCATATCTGGAATCTCTCCTCGCTAAAAGCCATCGGAAATGCAATTGGGAAATTTTACTGCAGGTGCCCAGAAACAGAGGAATATGCCAGAACCACCTATGCACACATCTGTGTGGAAATGGATTTCAGCGCCGGATTCCCAGCTGAAATAAACCTAACAGTAAAGACTATGGTGGGAAACAAAGCTTGATTATGAGTGTCCTCTTCAAATGTCGATCGGCTTTGAGACGGGCCATCTAGCCAAAATTGCCCAAAACCCTCTGAGAAAAAATTTTGGCTAGAAAAAACCACCACAGATCTAAATGGTGGGAAGGAGCACAAAAAGAACACTACACTGTAATCAAAGAAGAAATATTCTAAAGAAAAACCCTGAGTCACAAGAAATCAAGGAAGAAGGAAACAACTCTAAAGCAAGCAAGGAGAAAACCCGCCCCAACAAATCAACATTTATGAGGACGTGAATACCGCAGAAAATAAATTTTCATTTAACAGCAAAGCAGATCTCCTAAACCAAACTTCTCCGACTATAGATCGCAAAGCTAAGACACCAATGTCCCAAGAACCAGAAGAGATGAAGGAGATGCAAGACAAAGGAAGTTGGAAGATCGTAGAGAAAAGAAAGAAAGCTACAACACCAATCTCGCCAAGAAAGACGAGGAGCCAGACAAGTAAAAATTAAAAATTGCAGGTCCGATAGACCAATTTGGTCTCAGTGGACGTTAACCATCATCATCATCATCATCATAAAAAGGGCATACACAATAAAGTTGCAGATATGTTGTCGAGACCAATCATAAATGCATCCACTATACTTAAGCATAATTCAGTATTACATGAAAGCTACATTGAACAGTATGCTCAAGATATAGATTTTAAAGATGTATATGCAACTTTAAGTCATGGAAAACAAGTAGAAGAATGGGATGATCATGTTAAGGACCCGCTCTTGTATCCTTTTGGGAAGCTATGCATTCCACAAACTGAAAGAGTAAAGATAATTCGAGAGGCACACACTTCTCTAATATCAGGTCACTTTGGTGTAAGTAAAACAGTTGCACAGCTGCAAAGATTTTTTTATTGGCCAAAAATGAATGAGACAGTTTCTAGATATGTAAGAGGGTGTATCATGTGTGCTAAAAGCAAGCCCAGCAATAAAAAACTAGGCTTGTACACTCCACTACCAGTTCCTTCTCATCCTTGAGAAAGTGTTTCCATGGATTTTGTTGGAGGACTGCCTAAATCTAGGAAAGGCCATGACTATTTATATGTTGTCGTGGATAGGTTCAGCAAAATGTGTATTTTAATATTTTGTAACAAATAGATTACAGCTGCACAAACTACAAAGTTGTTCTTTCAGCATGTATGGGTTCATTTTGGATTACACACTTCCATTATATCTGATCAAGATACCCGATTTGTTGGTAAAATTTTGGTCAAGTTTGTGGGAATTGATGGACACCAGGCTGAAGAAGAGCATAGCTTTTCATCTACAAACAGATGGCCAAATAGAAGTAGTCAATAGGACAGTGATCCAGTTGCTCAGAGGCTATTGCAGCAAGCATCCCAGGCTTTGGGATGAACACTTATGTTATGTGCATCATGCTTACAACTGAGCTAAACATTCTTCTACATAGAGATCTCCTTTTGAGACCTGTTTTGGTTTCACACCAAGGTCTCCATTGGATTTTGTCTTTGGTAAAGACATAGCGGTTGATGGACACAGTGATGTGGACAAGGAAACCAAGTTCATCAAACAAATCCAAGAGATTGAAGAGGAAGTACAGGAACAGCTGGAAAAGAGCCAAGCCAAGTACAAGGCAAGGCATGACAAGCATTAGATGGAGAATAGTTTCCAAGTTGGTGATCAAGACTGGTTGTATATCAGCAAAGACAGAATGCAAGGTGAAGGTAAGAAGTTGAAGCCAATAAGGTATCAACCTTTCAAGATACTTGAGAAATTGGTGAGAATGCTTTTTGCCTTGATTTACCAGCTTACGTGCACATCTACTTAGTTGTTAATGCAGATAGCTTGAGATTATTTGAACCTTCATCAATTGAAGATCTCGAAGAGCAGAGTCAATTGCCTTCTATTAATGATCTGTTGTCTGAATATCTTAATGAATTGCAGGAAGATATAGTTCTGGACAAGAAGGTGAGAAATATGTGTAGACGGGATGTTGAGTACCTCAGGATTGGACTCAAAGGTTCAAAACCAAGCAGTGCGAAATGGATAGAAATTGGGCAAGCAAGGAATCAGTACCCTCACTTGATGGATGCTGAAAAATAAACTTTTGGTGGTCCAAAAGCTTTTTCAGTGGGAAGGCCATGATCCAAATTGGATCCTAAACACTCTCTAAGTTTTCATGAACTCGTTCAACTTATGCCAAGCAGATTCAAGTCTTAGAAAGATCATGCAATCATAAGGAATCCTCGTAACAATTGCAATTATGATTAGCACGGAGCAACAAGGACCCTCAGTCGAGCGCGCAAACCATTGGCCCATGGTAACGCGCGTTGGCGCAAACTGGCAAAACCAGAGGCTAACTTAAGAAACAGGGGTGGTTTTTGATACTAGCATTAATCACATATCATGGGGCATCCCCCTTAGTGAGGGAAAGCCCTAAAGTGCCTAGACCCGAAATGGCTATGAAATGCGGAAAAGTAATTAATTCGGTTCCGTGGATTCCACAAAATCGGCAGGATATCGGAAGGCCTCGAGGTAGTAAGTAGTTTCGACCGAGTCCCACTCAATGTCACACACTGAGTGACACACATCCGGTGGAAGAGAGAGAAAACCACTCATATCGGACGGGTAAACGTCACGCTACTTACCCACCCGATATGAACGACGACTGTAGGATCTAGGGGGCCCAGATCAATAGTGGAGGCGCGTCCCGATAAATGACCGGATTTGATAAGATTATAAAGCGAGATTACATGGGATTTGAAGTCCAACGTGGATGATGAGTTGGTAGAAGATTCGTGTTTTGGGGGCATCTTGGAACAAAAGGAAATAATGATCATTCAAACGTGTCCAAGGAACTTGACGCACTCACCTGTTGGAGAATAGGTGCCCACCTCCATGTGAAGCGTTATACAGTGATGATGATGTAGAATAAGGGAGTTCGAATGGACAAAGGTAGGAAAACTAGAATGTCGAGAACCGAAAACAAACCGACAAAAAGCAGACTGGCTTTAAAGCCATAAACTGACAGAAGCAGAGGACACACAACACAAAGAGGAGTTAGTTAGATGCAAAAAGATAAGAGCAGAGAACAGAGAGAAGAACCCGAACTGACCTGAAGGCAACATCGAGCTAGACAGAGCCAGAGAGAGTCAGAGAGTCTGTGCACTCCAGAGAAAGCTTGAGAGTTTCAAGCGAGCTCCTCGGCATAGGCCTATCATGTATGAGTTTTAGAATGGGCTCATACTACTGTGACCAGTAGAGGTCAAGTACTAGTAATGAGAGTCTATGTACTTCAATCCATCTGATTCATATCTATTGAGTGAGACTCAAATTGAGCTCACTGTTGTAAAGAAACTCTACTTTGAAAACATAATAGAGAGGCCACCACTGAAAGCTGGATCAGGAGACGTAGCCTAAGAGCATTGGGTGAACTCCTTATTAAACTTGTTGTATTACATGTTTTTCCTGTTATGTTTTCTCTAACTGCCTCAGTGTCTATGTATTTTGCAATCTTATCGATCCATTGCATAAAGTAACATAGGCACATCCACACACATGAGTCTATAATATCTTTAATGCTTTGTCCTGGATAAATTCCAGATCATCCATGAGCATGCTTTTTTTAATTAGTGGTATGCCTTAAACCACCACATGCAGAATATTTTCGTTTCTACTATAGTTTGTGGTCATCTTCAAACCATTTTCATCAAAATTTTAGTTGAAGTAATTTAAAAAAAAATCATATATATTAAAAAAAATTAGCTCATGGAGTGTAACTCAATTGAAAATCACCTTGTTATGAAGTATTATGTAAAAGCATGAGATTCAAAGATCAAATCCGCGTGAGTTGGGCCAAACAAAAAATAATAATTTTTATCTATTTATTTATTATATTTTTATAATGTGGTATGTATATTGTAATTGTTTTGAAATCAAATTATTTTTAATTTATTACTTTTATGTAATTTTTAATATACTTTCCAAATAAATATACATTTAATTAAATACTTAAGTCAAGTCCCACTAGCACAATCAATTGAGGATGAACCTCGTTAGGAAGACAACCTAGGATCAAACCTCGTAGAAGTTGTTGTGCTTATGCTAGGGGGAGGAGACACACTAAAATCCAGTCAGTTTAGGGCAGGTGTGGCCCAGCCAAGTGTGATCCCTGGGTGACTTTGACAGATTAGATGCCCCTAGGTTGTGGTTTCTCAAGCCATTGGTCAAGCATCGAGAAACACAGACAACTTGAGAAAAAAAACTTAAAAATTAGTTAAAAATATTCCAACTTTTCAAAATGTTATATTTTAATTTTATAATTAATTAAAAATTAATATAATTACCATATTCTAATTTTATATTTAATTTAAAATGAGTAATGTAAAAGGAAAAATATAATATAAAAGAAAGAAATGGATATGCTTAAATTTCATGTGGCTTGAATATCTATTTTCAAAAACTAAAAATATAGTCATCCCCTATCTATTGATGAAACTTTTGTGCAAACTTCCCGAATGCAATGACAGAAAAGTTATCTCTACTCTGTATCAACATAGATCGAAGGGACATAAGAGGAATTAGTGTCCAGGAATTCTTGCTAGGAAAAGTTGTCGTGTTCTTCAGAGTCAGCTACCCAGAAAAAACGAAGAGCCCAACAAATCATTGTCTTTATATAAGATAATGTGAATGGTAAGTGAAATAACAACCTCGATATAAGTGCGAGAGAGTAGTAATGTATCAACATATATCGAAGGGACATAAGAGGAATTGATGTCCACGAAATGTCGAAGGAAAAGTTGTTGCTTTCTTCAGAGTTAACAAACCCCAAAAAATGAAGAGCCCAATAAATTATTGTCTTTATATAAGATAATGTGAATGGTAAGTGAAATAGAAGCCTCGATATAGATGCGAGACAGTAGTAGTCTGCAAGCTAGCAGACTTAGGGTGCATTGTCGAAGTCAATTTTATAGATGTTAGATAATATTGATTTAAATTGATATGATTTTGTGTTAATTGTTAACTGTCTTAAATGAGTTTCAACTTAATTGTCATTGTCTTAAGTGGCCATTGTTTTAAATATAAAGCTTTGTCTTAAAATAATTTTGTCTCAAATATTTTCTCCAAAAATTTAAAATTTTGTCTTAAAATATTTTTCTCTTCAATAGAAAGTTGTCTTAAAATATTTTTGTCTCAAATTGTTTTTGTCTTAAATATAAAGTTGTCTTAAAGTAATATGCTCAATGTAGTAATGATTAAAATCATATGTTATGTTCAATATTTGCTTAGTTTGCCACATGGCTCCTTGCCCACAAATTTCCTTGGGATTTTAAGTTATTCCAATTCCAATAAGTTCATATTCTAATTAGATGGAAAAATTAATATATAAGTAAATTTTATTTTGCAAAATGATCCATTTTACAATAAAATGGGTATTCCTTTTTTTTCTCAAGTTAAAGTTGACCCATAACCTTTTTATACATAGTTAATCACATAAATGTGTACATTGGTAAAATATTTGTATTACAATAATTTTTGTGTTACAATAGTTTTTTTGCTATATTTATAAAACTTTAACTATATCAACCACATTAATATTTTTAATATGATTGTAGTAATATTTAAAACAATTCAATTAATATTAAATTTTATGGTAAATAACTAAAAAAACAAATTTCCTAAAACAAAATATTTATTTTATAAAAAAAATGAAAGAGATATCTAAGATTTATTTTTAGAGTAATGTTATAAATAGTCCTTAAAAATAAGAGAAATACATTAGCAACACATTTATATAGTTATTTCTCAAAACGACCGAAGCTTACTTCAATTAAATATACTTAATTTCATGTTTTAAAATCTTTTAGAACCTACTTTCATTGGTGGTCCAGTAGGGACAAGTCTAATGTAAAACATTAATATGAATTAAATTAAATAGCCAAATGCAACACACGTTATAATTGATTATCTGTTTTTTACAAAATTTACAGTGCAGAGACATCATTTATTATTTGCTTCAAGTGTATGTATTAGACTGCTTGCTTTCCGCTTTTCCACCCATATATTCCAGGAACTTCTTCTGCCTTCTGTTTGGACTACGACTTTTATTTGACTCATCAATAACTGTGCACAAACAATTGTTTTATTATAACGTCTACAAACCTTCTGGATTCTACTGGCTACTGTCTTCTGCATGTATAATATTACACACTTACAACTCGTAACCCATCTTCCTCGATATGTTCTTGCAGATCAGTTTGTCTTCATAATCCAAGAGATTGAAATTGAAATTGTGATTAGTTGCAGGATTGCAAGTTACAACAGCTCGGAAAGCAGCGCCGACTGAACATGAAGAAGAAGGTAATTCAGATTTGTAGAATCTCTCAGAAGGTACTTCAGATTTGTAGAAGGTAATAAATGACACTGAAATTTTAAATATTTAATCTTTTTTTGATTGTTAAATTTCAGAAAAGTAAAAAGAAGAAAAAAAACGAGTAGATTTATTGTCTTTATTTTATATTCCATAAAAAATTAAATGAATAGTTCTACGTTACTTTCAAGGAAATTAGACCGAATGTCTGGATTGGAATACAGGGCGTCATGCGCAATCAAGTGCCGCAGGGTTTGAGCACATTGATAAAAGGCGTATGAGTACCAATAATGTGGGTATGAGTACGAATGATGCGCGAGGCACACCTTCCCACCAGTCGGCCTTTGCTTCGCTTCGACTCGGCAAGGATGTCGGGTGTCAACGTGGATGAAAGCAACGGGGTGTCGGGTGGAGTGGAGACCGAGCCATTGGTTATCGGAGTCGTGGGAGGACTCGAGGACTTTAATGGAGCTGAACAAAGCCTACCCATTACACCCACCATCGACATCCAAGAAGACGAGCTTGATAAGAACAATTCTCATGATCTGCCCCCCAATCAGATTATTCAGTCCCAGCTGCCACCATCTGATCATGGCCGCATCAAAGAAATTTATTGCAGATTCGGCTTTCTTGCGGATTTCCCAAGCTCGCGCAGAAAGCATCGGCATGATGCTTCCAATGCGTTCGATCGCAAAGGAAAAAATGTCGAATCAGAATTAGATTTACTGAGTGGTCACAGATCGGCAGTGGGAAGAATAAAAAAAATAATTGGGTGGAAAATTGATGGACCTACACCTTTCCCAGTCTGATCAAGCAAAACTCACCAAGAAGGTAGTCTGAATACTGTCTCTTTGTTTTCCAATATTATATCTGCGTTAATCTTTCATGTCTAACGCCCAATCACATGACAATGGGGCAGGCAAAGCGGTCCTCCTGAAAAAAATGCATCACAAGTTTGAAACTAAGAAATCGGACGGCCGCTTAGTCCATACTCGATCAAAAGAACTCCATGCACCAGAAGGTCTTGAAATCACCAGTATTGCCCCGTATCGTAAACTTGTAAGCACTAGTGAACCAATGAAGCCCAACAATGCCCATTCTTCTTCTTCTGCAGAAAAAAATGGGGAACGAAGTGTTTCTGTGCCAGCGGAGCAGGAGGTTTATTCTCAGGGAGCTGCAGATTATCGGATGACGACGGATACTGACTGTAATCAAATATATAAAAAGTTATTATATCTGAAAATGCATGAATATTAGAATTTTGTAATGGTAATGCTCACACTTTGCACATTCTTATTATATACTATTGCAGATATCATTCTGGAGTGGTAGTTGCTACTTCAAAAATAGAAAATGGGCCAACAAAAATTGTAAAAAATGGCAAAATATGAGAAAAATCATAAAAATGCTAGGCGACCTGAAAAACATCATCGAGGAAAGTCCTTAAGTTCTGAGTTTTTTACAACACGGCGGTGTTTTCGTAGCTTCAGTCCACACGATAGGGAAGCCGGAATTTTTTGTAGCTTCAGTCCACACGGTCTGTTACTGAACCACCGAAATGCCTTGCGTTGGAATATATGGTGAATCTCTATTGTAAGTTGTTTGCTTAAGCTCATCTTCTAGTATATTGATTGTTTTTAGCTACCAATTTATAAAAATCTGAAAGAAATTGCAAGGTTGAGTAGAGGTTTCTCATGGTGCAGTCATCGAACACTGTTTTGCCTGGTTTTGAAATGACTTTGAATACAATTAAATAATCAAAATTTCCACCAAAGTTCAGGATCTATGAAAACTCTGGATTTCAGAGTTACCAATTTCCAAAGTCAAAATTTCTATCAGAGTTCGATATCTATGAAAATTCAACTCTGATTTTCTGTATTACCAATTGCAAAAGGAATTTTGTTACAGGAATAAAGGGCTCCTTCAACTAAAGCCTTTGTACAAAGATTTCTTATTTATTTGGAAAGACTTCTTCCTACAATGGAATATTTGGAATGGTTGTACATAAATTTCATTATGTGATATCAAGGTGACCGAGGCAGCGAATTTACTTGTCTCTTGGTAATTCTTATATAATGGAATAGGTATGGGCCAATAGCTTATAATACTAGTGGTTGTAAATGGTTTATGTATATGTATGTATTTGAATATGATATGATATGATATGATATGATATGATATGATATGATATGATAATTTTTATAGATCTATTTTAAATATGGATTTAATAAGAGTCTCAAGAGATCCAATTTTTTCAGGTATAGTTATTTTTATGAGTTGATATTATTTAAATGTTTTATATAGTTATTTTTATCTAGATTTTTTAAAATTTTTATTTTGGATATGAGTATAATTTCAATTTTGATGACAGACTATTACATGTTACACATTATATTGAGTTGTAAAATAAACCTCTCACACATCATATTAGGTTGTAAAATAAGCCTCTCGCCCTCAACCATTTACAAAAAACATCGCAATAAAATACCTAAAACTAATATTCTATTGGGAAAAACCTTTTAGCCCTTTGTTACAGCTTCCTCACAAGTTTGACCTATAAAATAGGTAATGGGTAAATTATTGTTTGTTGCACTATTGACATTTATAAGATTTGAGAAATAAATTACATAAATGTTCGAAAAATAATATTTCAAATATAAGAACATCAAATTATTTTTAAAAAATTATGAGAGAGAATGCCAGATTCGTTATTATATTTGCTTTGTGAAAATATAAGTGTAAGACTTCTATTTAAGCACCGACTTGTTTAAGCTTATGAATTTGATGAGCGTAAGAGGTTTGTATTACTTACCAAGTATGAAAAATATATAGGGACGTCTTCCATTTATAGCCATGGAAGTGATTTAAAATTAGTTATGACAAATGTGTGGATAAAAACTTTTATGTGAATTAATAAGTTACAAAATTTGGCTATTGAGAAAAGGAGTATTGGACAATCCCAACAATAACACTTTCCTTTAAATGAAATTTAGGAAGTAAGGTGTGATAAGGTACCTAAGTACAAATTCTTGTAAGCAAGAAGAGGAGAAAAACTTATATGAAAAAAATCCTCTCGAAAGGATAGAAAGTTGGAATTTATCTAATAAGCATGGAGTAGAAACTGTAGATCCCACAAGGATCCAAGGAATGAATGATAAATACAAAAGCCCACTCCATTCAGGACGTACCAAAAATATGAAGATGAGAGTAATAAGTATGGAGTAGAAACTGTAGATCCCACAAGGATCCAAGGAATGAATGATAAGTACAAAAGCCCACTCCATTCAGGACGTACCAAAAATATGAAGATGAGAGTCATAAAACCTCAATGAGCTTGGTTGATCTTGAAAGAAAAAGATGTTACAGAGGAACAAGAAGGAAAGCATTGGCAACCACCTCATAAACGCTTCAAAATGGCATCGATAAAGAACCATAACAAGGGATTCAAACAAAAGAAACACCATCATCCAACAAATGAACAAGAGGCTTGTCAATATGGAAAAATCAACTCAAACACAACACTATGAAATTGCAACAACTTGAAATTATTCTCATAATTGATAATTTAATTTAACAATTTATTTACTATTTTGTACAACAAATACTAAATAAATCACACTACAATCTACACAAATAAAACTGTAGAAGAATAAACATTGGAATAAATGATAGAACACACACATAAAATAACACAATTATTTTTGGACAAAAATTCTCTCAAAAAACCCAACTTGGGAAAATTGATGCAACAGCTAACAGTTTTACTATTAAGCAATGGTGAAATAATTTGAGTACAATTTGGATCTTGAATACTCACAATCTTGCAAAGAAAATACTGGCAAAAATCTAGTGAAGAATTTTCCTCACCCCACATGAAATCTAGGCTCTGATTGCAACTCCAAGTGAGTCATCTAAACTTTTGTTCGTAGCTACTGAATCACCCTAGCACAGTCTCTTCTGCAATCAGTTTGAATCAGCCTCTCCTCAAGTTGTCTAGTCTGCTGCTATCTACAAAAATGTCTCTCATGGCCTTTGGAACCCCTCTCCAGCTTTTGGCATTGAAACCCGTCTTTCCCCAAAAGAATCCAAAATGACTCTAGAGACTACTGTTCTTCCCAAGTGTCAACCTCTTTGTGGCTCTTTTTCCTCTCTGCAAATCCACTCACCGGATCTAGAAATCTTCCTCTAGCTTCATTTTCTCTGCCCCTCTCTTACTGCTTCAATCTCTAGCTCTCTCTCCGACCACTGACTGTTGTTACTCTCGAAACTGATCTGCTCAGAAATCGAACCTCTCAAGTGTATTCTCCATCACCACATCAACCAGCTCTTATAACCCTCTATTGGAGCACCAACGACCAAGATTAAAATAGAATCGATGGCTAGGATCATCTCTAGATCAAGTTGTGTGATTTTTTAGACGATTCTCACCTTGACTTAAATAATACATATTAGTTCACCATATTCCCTAAGTTTAGACTTGGGAAATATATAAAAAATGGTTAATAATCTAATTAAGTCATTTCTAGGCGACATTTCCATAAATGATTTCTAGGTTTTGGAGATCTCATGCATTCTAGCCTCTCCACAACATTTCAAGGCTAGAACACATCTGATGCTACAAAAACTAACACTCCCTCTTAGCGAGCGATGTGTTCTAGTGCTACTGCACACCCTATAGCAGCGCCATGTCTCTGCATCATCTCTTGTCACGTTGTTAATGTCTAGCTACTTCTTCCCACCAACCACTGTGAAACTCTGATATTCACTGCATCTGTGTTGCTGTTGACCCCGGTTAACTGCTACCAACACTGCATCTACACTGCAACTCCCTCTCATATGTTATTGCTGCAACTGCAACATCTACGATTGAAAAGCATCCAAAATATTGAATCACTATGATTAGTATAATGCATATGTCACCCAAGTCTTTGAATGTTGTAGTATATGCACTGTCGCTGAAGAATATGCACTATTGCTGACTCTGCAATGTGTCGACTGCACTGCTGCCAAATTTTCAGTATGCTCCACAACATCTGACTGCTATTAGTCTCTGCAACTATCACTATGGCATCTGACTACATTAAATGTCATTGATCAGTACTACTATTGAAAATTGTGGGCCCCCATAGCAAGGTATTGATCCATGAGGTGGACTCCTCAAGGATCCTTCCCATCTGTAGCACTTTAGGGATACAACTCAGAATCACCCCACCTCACTCCTGGAGGGATGTCGGTAATCATAGAGAAGTATTCCTCCAACTTGGAGGATAACATATCAATTTTAAATTGTGTTTCGTCCTGATCCTGCTTCTCCTCTTTTTCCTTCTTTCTGAGAGGACATTGGGTATTGTAGTGACAAAGTTTACCACACTTGAAGCACTTGAACTTCGACAGATCCTTCTTCTTGTTTCGTTTCTCCCCCTATCCCTAATTGGGGCCCTTAAATGCGAGGGCCAGATTGTCCTCCTCCTTCACCTGCTTCTTTCCACCACTGTTGCCACTAATGGAGATCTTTAGAAGATCTCACCTCAATTCCTCCTGTTGCAAGTTAGCCCACATCTTGTGCTAATCAGGCAGCTTGTCTCTGCCCAATATGCTTTGGACAAAGACTTTCCATTCCTCGGAGACACTGTTGAGTGCTAATCTCATAAGATCTGTGGGTTGAGGCGCTGCCCCAACAGCTAACAACTAGTCCCAGACCTCCTGAATCTCGGTGAGGAAGGGATCTATGCCTTCTACCTTCTGCATTCTGATGCATCTCAACTTCTTCTCTAAGTACTTCTTTCGCTACTCAGAAGTGTCCTAATATAGCTTGGAAAGAGCATCCCACATCTCTTTGGCATTATCCTTTCTAGCTATGTGTGAGACTATATGGTCCTGGACTCCATCCAGGATCAACCACTTCGCTTTTTCCATTTCCTTCCTATATTCTTTCAACTTATCAGTATCCCAAGGAACTACCACAATGTTGTCTATATAGAGCTTCAGGCCATATTCATCCAACAAGAAGGATATCCTAGCCTTCCAGATGACATAGTTGGAGGAGCCATCTAACCTATCTTGATTTCTCAGCCCAGTTGTGGCCATCTCAACAAAATATTAAAAACCTCCTCTTTTTTTCTACTCAACTACTACTCTTCTATTCACACTCCTTTTTGGAGTGAGGAGATTTCCTCACAATGACTATTGATCTATAAGGAAAAATTGAACTTCTTGAGACTAGAATCCCTAAGGAAAATTTTTCCTCTGTGTGTGTTCTTCTTCCTTCCCCCTGACGTTGGATTTTCTCTAGCGAACTGTTGCAAAAACCACTGCGTCCAGCTAGAGATGTATTGTTGTCTTGGAAAATTTCTTTTCTGGCCTCTAAAACCTTTGTCCATATTCTGGCACTAAAACTCGTCTTCCCTAGAAGAATTGTAACTTCCTCTAGAGAGTACTACTTTGTGGCTCTTATACCTCTCTGCAAATGCACTCACTAGATCTGGAAATCTTCCTCTGGATTCACTGTCTCTTCCCCTCTCTTACTGCTTCGATCTCTTGCTCTCTCTTCGTCAACTAACTGCTACTACTCTAGAAATCGATCTACTCAGAAATCTAACCTCTCAAGTGCATTCTCCATCACCACATCGACCTCCTCTTACAATCTTCTATTGGACCACCAACAGCTAAGATTAAAACATAATCGACGGCTAGGATCATCTCTGGATCGATCCGTGTCAGTTTCTAGATGATTCTTGCCTTGAATTAATTAATACTGCTTAATTATCCATATTCCCTAGGTTTAGACTTAGGAAATATTTAAAATCTAGTTAATAATCTAATTAAGTCATTTCTAGATAGAATTTCTAGAAACGATTTCTAGGTTTTCGAGATCTCATGTATTCTAGCCTCTCCACAAAATTTCAAGCCTATAACATATATGATGCTATGAAAACTAACAAATACAAAAAAACTCATGAACATGTACAAACATTGTCACCATTAACATTGATGAAAGATAATAAACTACAACAAAGCAATGAAAACAATATATGTCATCATCTAACTTTTTCTGTTGAAACTCAACTAAGGGACTAAGAACAATCAAGAATCTATTTCAACATCATCTTTCCCCCTTGAAATACAACTAAAAGAGCAACAAAAATCAACAACAAATAATAGGAAGGTTGTATTACTACACAATAGCTGAGACACAATCTTATGAAGTCTATAAACATCTATTCAAATGATGACATGACCATCTATCAACCCTACCACAATCAATCCTTATGGTCGAAATTAGTCCACAGTTCAACCTTTCTCATTATTTTTGCAATAATTTGATTACATAATCAATAACATTATGATTGTTGAATAAATTCCATTTTTCATATGAGGATGTTGATCCAGGTGGATATTGGTGGCCACCTTCCTATTCTATTTGGACCCCCAACACTATTTCCTTTCAGTTTCCTAATTTATAGTACAATTTACTATTTTTTATAGTTTTTTCAGGTCGTGGACTTCCAGATTTGTTTTGAGGCCCTTAATGACATTTTTTTTGGAAAATGGGCAAACTTGTAGCAGCGGATCCCCCCATAGTGGGTTTTTGGGGCTTGTAGCCTGAGTTTTGGTCAATGTAATGTAAAGACCCCGCAAAATGTGGGCGCAGAGCACAAGAGTCTAGGGTTCTTTGTCCTAAAATATTGTAATTTAATATAGAATGTGTCAGCCTACCCATGGTCCGCAGACCATGGGAATGTATAAATAGAGCGAGGCTCTAACTGTAGTAGTTAGTTTTTGGAGTTTTGGTCTTAAGTGATATGGGTTTTGAATAAGGAATTCGATCTGAGTCTATAAGTCCAAGTCTTTGGTTGTAGGAATTGGAAGAGTTTCTCTAGCTGTGTGCGCAGAGGCCTGGTAGAGTCCACAGCTGTGTGTGCAAACCTCTGTAGCTGAGTGCGTAGGGTGGAGTTGGGATTGTAACTAAACAAAGGTTTAATAAAAGATAAGTTGATTTTGAAATATTGTGCATTTGCTTGTAGATATGTATGTTTATGCTTCTGTTATATTTTTATGCATCTCTTTACAGTTTATGATTGTGCGCACTTGTTATGAATGTTGAATGATTGATGAGAATACTGGGCCCACAAAATTAAGTCAGATCTATAATAATAACACAGTAAGAACAAGGGATCTAGACAGTGTCTCTTCACGCTCTTTACAGAGCTACGTAAAGGTTAGACGGTTGCACGGAGCAGCGCAAGTGCGCAGGATCGGTTCGCGAATTTCCTAGTCTTCATTAAGACATCCCTAGGGTGCAGAAACTTGGTTCCAGCACCCTCCCATACTACCTTAGGTGAGACCTCAATCTACGCTCCGCGGACTGTTCCCAAAAGGGCCAGTAGTTTCGGGATTTGTTTGGCTAAATCACTTCTAAACTTGGGTCAGGTCCCAACAAGCCAACAAATGGTTCCATTGCTAGGACCGGGATCTGCCTAAGGGATGTCTGATGTCAGAACATTGGAATCCTATGAAGAAGGAAATTGAAGAGTGGTTAGCTTAGAAGCTTCATGAGTTCGTGACACAGGAAAATAAGAACTCTGCAGATATTTGAGAAAAGGTGGCTGGATCACTATGTATGTATGAAAATCCATGAGATCTTCTTCGTGTCCTTCTCTTCTAAACTGTACGAGTGGATCATGAGGCTAATCGATAGCCAAGGAAGGTACAAGCTCGATCAACCAATAGTGTGGACTCCCGAGTTAGTGAACAAACTAGAGGCATCAAAAGATAAGATCATACAAGTTGTGGACCCTTGGCTTGACAGGATTATAGGGGGATTTATCACTGGGTTCACATTAGACACGACCGTGAGCTATAGCAAAGTAGGATGATTTTTTCTCAAGGGACTGCGAGGTAGGTACATTAAATCCTTGAATACCTGGATTAAGATGTTGTTATGTGAAAAATAGGTGATGCGAATACATAATTTTTGGAAGACATGGAGCGGAATGATCTACAAAGGTACTAAGGGATTAGGAAACAGTCCTTTAATTTCACCTTCGTGAGAAAGCGAGGAAGAGCACACTCGGGTTTCTCTAAGAAGTGTGGTTAGCTTGATAAGGTAGCGCATTCCACAGTTATTACCTCCACTTACACCATCACTTGCTTCACCTACTTCACCTCCATCTTCACCCACCCCACCTCCACCACCCCCACCATTCAGCATGGCGAATGTGATCAAGCTACTCGTAGTCAGAGGAGTAGGGAATGAGGATCTAGACTAGTTCTGGTTCGTGGTAAGGGCAATGTGGGAAGCACACGGGGTCACGGATGACAACATTAAGAAGGCCACATTTGTAAGCACGTTGCAGGGTCGCACACTGACATGGTATATCAAGCACTCAAATGATCACCCAAATGCAAGAATAGCAGAGATCCAGAATGCGCTAAATAGAGAATTTAGTTGGCTGAAATCAGAGACATAGTCAATCATCGGGTTTAAAGAGATTGAAATGCTTCCAGGCGAGACCCCCTCGGATCTCGATCACAGGCTGAAGAGTACGATCCACAAGGCTAATATGACGCTAACGGATGCACAACACCGCACATGATTTATGGCATCTTTGACACCACATCTAAGGACGACACTGTCACAGCAGAAGTTTTCAACCCAAGCCGAAGAATTGGAAATGGCAATGAAGTTGCATGAAACACTGATACAGGATCCGGGATTGGGATTTCAACAGATCCACGTACAGCTTCAAAATCTCTGCCTAGAAATACAAAGCTTGAAGCAGGATAGGGCACCCCAGCCTAAGGTGCACAAAGAAGTGTGTTGCATAAAGTGTAAAGGGCAGGGCCATGACAAGGATCACTATCCAATATTTACGAACTACTTGGCAGGAGGGGGACCAATGCCATTGAGACTAGAGGCACAGGCAGGGCCAAGTGCAGCACCCATGCTCTGGTACGTGATCTGTCAGGTGGGAGGAAAGCACACAATGAACAATTGTCATTTGTTGTAGAAGTATACACAGACTCCCCAATAGCTGTTTTGCAATTTTTGTAGATCGGTGGGCCACGACGAGCGTACTTGTCAGAGCTACGAGCTAATGATGAAGCGGACCCTAGCATATAGAATGCAGATAGAAACACGAGGCCTCGACCTAGCCGTGGGGATGTCGCACGTTGGATTTTAGGGCCAAGGTCAAGGACGAGGAAGAATGGGGCCAAGAAGGGGCTGCAGAGAGTTAATTTGTTACAATTGCGGAGGACCAGGGCACTACGCTTACAATTGTACCAACCCGACGAGACTATCTTGTTCATACTGTGCTCAATTCGATCATGAAGCAGTAGATTGTCCTACATTGATCACGCAGATGCATGAGAAAGGGGTACTTCAGCCTACTGCAACGCAGAATATTCAAATGATGAGGTCTGAACTGCGCGAAGAAGACCCAAATGTGAATATGGTGCTTCAAAGTGGCACAACTACAGGGGAAGATAAGGGGAAGCAGCGCGAGGGAGATACATGGGTTTGCAAGATGCCTAAAAAGGAACCTGAGTTTGACTTGGAACACACAAAGGAGACGTTTATGGAAGCTAAGAAGAGCTTCACAGAGGCTTCTACTTCAGATAGTAAGGATCTATTGAAATAGATTGTCATTGATGTCAATATGGCAATATTCGAGGAGCAAACAGAGCTAAGAGGAGCAAATGGCGCCAAGAGGAGCCAAGAGGAGAAGACGGAGCCAAGAGGAGCATACAGAGGCACCAGAGGAACTAACAGAGCACAAACCAGTCACAGCCATTGGAGGAAGCAAACAGAGCCATCGGGAGGATTATAGTGTATATGCAGGCGGAATACACCATCGGGAGTAGAACTCATATATATATATATATATATATATATATATATATATATATATATATATATATATATATATATATATATATATATATATATAGATTATAGATGCACGCATTTAAACAGCGTTTGGGGGCCATATATGCCAAAGAAATACACTATCGGGAGCACATATCATATATATGCCACAACCTCATGTATCGGTGGCAAAAACATATATATATATATGCATTCACACTATCGAAGGCAGAAAGACTTGTATATATATGTATTTACCCATCGGCGGAAAAAAGCATAGTTATATGGTAAACACACTATCGGTGGAGAAGTTCATATATATATCGTCATATATATGTATATCGGCGACAATGCTAATCGGCGATTCGGCTATGCACCATCACCCTGCCACATTAAAACCTCCAATTGCAATAAAGTATGTGGACCCACTGCGACATTGTAATATGACTTAATATATTATCACATCCGTCGCATATCACAAGCCGTAAAGCCTTGCCACATTGGAAGCGCCTACTGCAATAAGTTTTTGGACCCACCGGGTATATTAACTATGGTTTAATATCATATCGCATCTAGTCCATCAGAGCATGGGAATCGGCCATCGGCCATCGGCTGCAATAGGGCATGACTTATTAAAGAACTTCAGGAATACGCGATTGTGATTAAGATTCTGAAATGGTGTATCGGACCTTCCTGTCAGTATAACCACTCCAACGAAATCCTTCAAAAATATAAAATTCGAGTGTATAGATATTATTATTGAAAAAGGCCTTCTCTGGTATAGTTTTGTTTTAATATGCAACATTCTCTTTGTATTTTAGTCACTCTTCCTCTTGAACGTGTCCATGGAGTAGCAGCGTTTGGAGGTAGAAATACACTACGAAATGCGCCCGATAGTTCAGGAGGTTGAATCATGTCGATGGCGATTGCGATCAGGACATGGCAAGTTCGTTAAACGAAACAGTCCCTATGTATGCCTATTATCATGAGAAAACAAGAGTGCTATTATAGTTTTTCGAATATGTGTCCTTTGCATATGACTCGGTCCTCGCCATTGAATCAACATGTCCTATGAGCACTAATAGACAGAGGAAACTAAAATCCAGGAAGCTAAAGAAGCAAGCGAGCACATAGGAAATGACAGCGACTGAGGAGGAAGCTAAAGGGCCAACGAAGAGAGGAAACCGATAGACAGAGGCATGAGGAATGAATAAAAGACAGGAAGAGAAGAGAATGCTGGTGAATGTTGTTGAAGGCTATTGAACACTGTGGAAAATAAGCTGGAGACAGAGGCAGTGAGAGGGTCCAGTAGAATAGAAAGAGGGCCGAAGGGCCAACAAGACAAAAGACAATCGAAGGGGAGAAGTAGCTAGTAGAGAACATAAGCTTAAAGAAAAATCTATTCTTTATGCAGAGTTTAGTGTAGCTAACAAGAGACTGATTAAAGTTGTGTGAAGACATTATCAGAAGTCATGAAGGGTACTGGACACTCTGTGTGGGCAGTATGAAGAATTGGTAAGACTACTTCATAAGAAGACTGGTTGTCATTGATGTTGTAGCTTGGAGACTACAGTGAGGCTGTAATCAGACAGAACTCAATAGAGAAGAGTTCTGAGAGTAGAGCATTACTATCAAATGAACCTTGACAAGATTGGGTCAGAACCCTTGAGGTCGGTGCCTCAGAAGTAAGTAGGATTGGAGTCCTTGGGGCTGGTGCCTCAGAAGCAAGAAGGATAGGAGTCCTTCAGGTTGGTGCCTCAGAAGTAAGTAAGATTGGAGTCCTTGGGGCTAGTGCCTTAGAAGAAAGAAGGATAGGAGTCCTTAGGGCCAATGCCTCAGAAGTAAGAGGGATTGGAGTCCTTGGGGTTGATGCCTCTGAAGTAGGAAGGATAGGTGTCCTTGGGACTGGTGTCTTAGGAAATGGAAGGATTGAAGTCCTTGGGATTTGGTGCTCCTAAGTCTAAGATTGGTGTCTTGGCAAAATAGAGTTGGTGCTCTGGAGGTTGGAGCCTCACCAATGTCCAAGTTGGAGCTTAGCAACTGATTGCAACCACTTATATATTGTATCTATTTTACTGCAAATATTATATTAATAAAAGCATTTATTATTGTTGTTCATCTTGTGTTCTGAATATAAATTGTTTAACTGATAAAACAATAGCCAGAAACAGAAATACTGATTCACCCCCCCTCTTAGTATTTCCAAAAATTGGTATCAGAGCCAGTACCTTCATTCAAAGCCTAACAGCTTGGAGGTTGATCTTTAGAACACAAATGGTGAATTCAGGGAAGAAATTCTCCAATCCTCCTAAGGATATGTCTCCCTCTACTATGAAAATAAAAGACAATCAATTTGAGGAGGCTCCAAGGCTCAATGGGAACTTTAATATATGGGAAGCAAGAATGAGGAATTGCCTATAGACTCAAGGCATTGAAATATGGAAATCAGTGATTGTTGATAGTAGGATGGATGAGGAATCCAAGGAGTACAATGCAAAAGCAATAAAGGCAATCTTGAATGGGCTACCTGATTCTATAAAGAACAATCTAAGAAAATGTTCATCAGCAAAGGGTATATGGGACAAAATTCATCACCTTCACTCAAAAGGCGCATTGACCATGACCATTAGTCAAGAAGATGATGTAAATCTAGAAGGAAATCCAAATCCCATCATAGAAGTTGAACATGAGAATGATGACAACACGGCTAAAGTAGACCTAGAAGATGAGGAGAATGAACAATATTTTGTAGAAGATCTCCTCGCTCAACTTATGGATGCCATGGAAGAGATTAACAATCTAAAAAAGGAAAATAAGGAACTTAAGAAGATAGCACTAGCTGGTGACCAAGATCAAACAAGGAAGAAAGTTGACCTCATCAAGCTTCAAGTATAAGAAAGGGATGAAGAGCTTTCCAAACTTAAGAAGGAATTTCATCAAAGCAAAAGAAAGCATCATGAAGAAGTCATATCCATGAAAAATCAATTGAATAAAGCAAAGAAGCAAGAAGATACCTTGTCAAGCCAGGAAATAGGCACAAGGAGCTAAGAAGAAAATGGAGAGCAGTCAAGAAAAGAAAGAAGAAATCTTCAAAATGAAGTCAGATATCATCTCCCTTAAAATATAATCAGATGAAGCTATTTGTATCAAGGAAGAAACTGAGGAACAACTTGCTAAGAAAAATAGTTAGTGTGAAAGATTGGAAGAAGAGATTGTCTTCCTCAGAACAAAGGTTGAAGGGATGAACAAAATCTTGAAGAGCTCTCAAGCCTTGGATGAAATGCTCAGCTATCACAGATGTCCATCTGATAAATCAGGTCTTGAGTATGCAGGTGAACCCGCAAACAAGAATGAAAATGCTTTAAACAAAAGAGATGTGAAGAAGCCAGAAAGAAATGGTGATGCTCCTAGTTCCAACAAAGGCAAGGAGAAAAATCAAGACTAGAATAGAAGAAATCTTGCTACAAGAAGAAATCTAACTCCAAGAAGAAATGTAGATGATGTCAAAGATGCGAGAGGAAATGGTTATCATCAAAGGATCCCAAGGTGGAAAGGCTTCAGAAGTACATCAAGGAAACCTCCATCTCCCAGGTACCAAAGTTCATTTTTTGGTTATTGTTATTCTTGTACAAACTTTGGTCACGTGGAAAAATATTGTAAAGCATATCATAAAGATAGATGTTATGGTCCCCAACCATCTCATAGAGATAGATATTATAGTCCCGAACAATCTCCAAAAAACAATTTTGCGGAAGAAATCATGAATTCTTATTCATGAACAATGTAGAATGATTCAAGTGTCATAACATTGGTAATATGGCACGTGATTGTAACTTAACATGGGCTCTTACACAAGCTAGAACCATGCAAAAGAAGAAATTTGCACAATTATGGAGAAGAAAGGAAATATAATTAGAAAGTCCCTTGAGCTCTCCAGCCAACAGCATATGTCATTGGCCTTAATTTTGATAATCTAAGCATTTGATGGGAAGACTCTGCCAAAAGGAGATGATGCATACAGTTAGGGGGAGCCTCTGATTCTTGATCATTATTGCGGAAGCTATTAGTGAAAGGGTCCCTATGAAATCCTTGTTGAGCTATATTAACATTCATTCTTTCATAAAAATCAACTCTTAGGGGTACTCCATTGAAGAATATGATCCTCTAACCATTCTTTGGACTATTGTTAAAGATGCTTTCCACTTAATATCTAAGTAGTGTTTGGAACAACAGAGAATTTCATCTAACACTAAAGAAATAGGGCAAACAACTATGGTGTTGTTATCATAGAAGTTTATGTCTTGACTCAAGAAAATAATGAGAAAACAGATAAATTCTGAACACTAATAGAGGCAATCTTCAAACAACATATACATCTGGAATGAAGATTGAAATAGGAGAAGCTGGCAGTATATAACAAAACTGAAGCATTGCATGAAGATGCAAATCAGCAACTGGATTTAAAAGACATGCATAGACTAGATATTTGAATCTGCTAGGGAAATAACATGCAGAGATGTGTGCAAGAACACAAGGACAAGATGGCTCATAGAAAGGAGAGTGTGGTGTAGTAAAATATAACTTATGCTAAGACAGGTCACTGAGAAAATATAACAACATTAAGGCATAACCACTCACCATTTAACCTAAATGAAATGATGTTGTACACTAGATGGTAGTGATTTAAAGAGAAGCACAGAGACACAAAGAAACTCAAGTTTGAAGAAAGATGGCAAGAAAGATAATCTCAGTGGCATTTTTCTCTAGATTCAGACTATAAAGGTCTCTCAATTATGCCTGTGGAGAGAGCAATATGAATTGAAGCATAAAAGCTTGGACTTGGACACTTGGTGTATAGCTATTTGAAATCTTATTGTAAGCATTGAAGTAGAGCACCTTTAAGTATTGTAGAAGCCATGATAAGGTTGTTCTGAGACATGAAGAGGGAATAATGTGAAAATTGATGATAAAGCATCAATCTTTCTATCTTAAGTAAAAAGAGGAAGAGCAATATGATAGGGGGAGTCACAAACCCATGATGATCTACCATTCATGAAGAACATAAGTAGTTTGATAAGGGGAGTCCCAGAGCACTCCTTTGCCATTGATGTCAAAGGGGGAGAGAAGAAGAGTATTGCCATCAATAACAAAGGGGGAGATTGTTGAGACAAATTGTCTTTGATCTCAATATGGCAATATTCGAGGATCAAATGGAGCCAAGAGGAGCAGACGGAGCCAAGAGGAGTAGACAAAGCCAAGACGAGTAGACAGAACCACCAAAGGAACTAACAAAGCATGGAGTAGTCAGAGCCATTATAGGAAGCAAATAGAGCCATCGGGAGGTTTATAGTGTATATGCAGGTGGAATACACCATCATGAGCAGAACTCAATATATATATATATATATATTATATAGAGAGAGAGAGAGAGAGAGATGCATGCATTTAAATAGCATTCGGGGGCCATATATGCTAAAGGAATACACTATCGAGAGCACATATCATATATATGCCACAACCTCATGTATTGGCAGTAAAAACATAGATATACGTGCATTCACACTATTGAAGGTAGAAAGACTTGTATATATATGTATTTACCCATCAGCGGCCAAAAACATAGTTATATGGCGTTTAATACTATCGAAGGGAAAACGGAGGCCAAAGCATATATATATGGAAAACACACTATCGACGGAGAATTTCATATATGTATCAGCATATATATGTATATCGGCGACAACGCTAATCGGTGGTTCGGCTATGCGCCATCACCCTACCACATTAAAACCTCAGATTGCCATAAAGTATGTGGACCCACTATGACATTGTAATATGACTTAATATATTATCGCATCTGTCGCATATCACAAGCCATAAAACCTTGCCACTTTGGAAGCGCCAATTGTGATAACGTTGTGGACCCAACGGGTATATTAACCATGGTTTAATATAATATCACATCCAGTCCATTGGAGCATCGGAATCAGCCATCAGCTATGCAATACGGCATGACTTATTAAAGACCTTCAGGAATGCGTGATTGTGATTGTGATTGTGACATGGCATATGGGACCTCCCTGTCAGTACAGACACTCCAATGAAATCCTTCGAAAAATATAAAAGTAGAGTGTATAAATATTATTATTGAAAAAGGCCTTCTCTGGTATAGTTTTGTTTTAATATGCAACATTCTCTTTGTAATTCGGCCACTCTTCCTCTTGAGCACATCTGTGGAGTAGCGACATTTGGAGGCAGAAATACACTACAGAATGCCCCCGATAGTTCAGGAGGCAAAATCATGTCAATGGCGATTGCAATCAGGATGTGGCAGGTCCATTAAACGAAACAATCCCTATGTATGCCTACCATCATGAGAAAATAGGAGCGCTGTTACGGTTTTTTGAATATGTGTCCTCTACGTATGACTCGGTTCTCACCATTGAATCAACGTGTCTTGTGAGCATGAATAGACAGAGGAAACCAAAATTTGGGAAGCTGAAGAAGCAAGCGAGCATAGAGGAAATGACAGCGACCGAGGAGGAAGCCAAAGGGCCAACGAAGAGAGGAAATTGACAGATAGAGGCATAAGGAATGAATAAAAGACATGAAAACAAGAGAACGTTGGGGAATGTTGTTGAAGGCTATTGAACAATGTGGAAAATAAGCTAGAGGAGACAAAGGTAATGAGAAGATCCAGTAGAACAAAAAGAGAGCCAAAGGGCCAACATGACAATAGACAGTCGAAGGGAAGAAGTAGCTAGCAGAGAACATAAGCTTGAACAGAAAGTTGTTCTTTATGCAAAGCTTAGTGCAGCTAACAGGAGACTGACTAAAGCTATGTGAAGAGATTATCAGAAGTCATGAAGGGTGCTGGACACTCTGTGTGGGCAGTATGAAGAATTGGGAAGACTACTTCATAAGAAGACTGGTTAGCATTGATGTTGTAGCTTGAAGACTGCAGTGAAGCTATAATCACACAGATTTAGTAGAGAAGAGTTTTAAGAGTAGAACATTACTATCAAATGAACCTTGACAAGATTGGGTCAGAACCCTTGAGGCTGGTGCCTCAGAAGTAAGTATGATTGGAGTCCTTAGGGCTGGTGCTTCAGAAGCAAGAAGGATAGGAGTCCTTGATGCTAGTGCCTCAGAGGTAAGTAGGATTGGAGTCCTTGGGGCTGGTGCCTCAGAAGAAAGAAGGATAGGAGTCCTTGGGGTTGGTGCCTCAGAATTAAGAAGGATTGGAGTCCTTGGGGTTGATGCCCCTGAAGTAGGAAGGATAGGTGTCCTTGGAACTGGTGTCTCGGGAAATGGAAGGATTGATGTCTTTGGGAGTTGGTGCTCTTAAGTCCAAGATTGGTGTCTTGGCGAAATAGAGTTGGTACTCTAGAGGTTCGAGACTCACCAAAGTCCGAGTTGGAGCTTGGAAACTGATTGCAACCACTTATATATTGTATCTATTTTACTCTAAAGTTTATATTAATAAAAGCATTTATTATTGTTGTTCATCTTGTGTTCTAAATATAAATTGTTTAAGTGGTAAAACAACAGATGGAAAAAGAAATATTGATTCACCCCCCCTCTCAATATTTCCAACACAATCAACCAGAGCCAGGAATGGATCCTTCTATGCTTACTACCTTTTTAGATACATGTATGAAACTACTGCATAATAATAAGGCAGTTAAAGGACTACAGGAGTTGATAACTAGGTGCACAGGGTCAGGTCAAGCGCGCGTAGTCCAGAAACTAGGAAAGCATACATTGTGTACCAGGAGGGAAATGAGATTAACGACACATATTGGCGAATATGAAATGAAGCAGGTAATCCTAGACTTGGGTTCAGATACGAATGTGTTACCAAAGCAGACATGGGAACACATGGGCAGGCCCGCATTACAGTGGTCTCCTATTCAATTACTAATGGTGAACCAACATAATATTTTGCCCATGGTGAGGTTGTAAGGGGTAACCGTTGATATCGAAGGTGCGAGCACACAGATGGACTTTGAAGTGATAGAGATTGTTGATGACAACAATCCTTATCCTACATTGCTAAGAATAGACGGGGCCACTGATATGAATGGAGTCATCAACCTGAAGAAGCAGAATATGATATTCGAGAAAAAGTCCCTACGCATAGTAGTTTCGCTAGATCCAGCCAAAGGAGCGCACTACACTAAACCTGTGCACGACGATGATAGCGATGATGAGCTAAATTGCATTTACCAAATAATGGCACAAGACCAGGATTGGGTGAACCCGACTGCAGATGGGAGAATCTAATGGGAGCGCGACAGTTCTTGTACTTCGGATTCAGATGAAGAAATAGAATGCTAGCAGAATCGGTTGCATGAAGTAACAACGCTAAAAATAATGTAAACTTTGAAACAGGAACCCATATTGTTACCCGTTTTGTAGAGATAGAAAAAAAGTGACTTGATTTCAAAAAGGAGTTATGCAGAACACACATGTGTTTTTTAAAGCTTAGTTTTTTGCACTTTAAATAACCGATACGATTACTCATTTTGTAGGGGTAGTAAAAACGTGACCCGATTTTCAAAAGTGGTTAAACAGAATACACTTTTTTTTGTTGGGAGCATATTTTTGATATTTAAATTTTCCTATGTATCAAATATAAACATTTGTTTTTAAATATTAGTGATTTTCATGTTGATTTTGAAATGTGTAGATGCAATGTGTTGATGCAGCATACCTTTCTTTTAGAGGATTTATTTTTCACACTTTAAAATTTATTATCTCCATTTTTTTTTAAATTATGTTTACTTAACGAATTTTCAAGTTGTTTTATTTTTCTTCTTTTAAATGTTGATTAGTTAAAAAAACATAAATATAAAAATATATATAAAAAGACAAAAAATAAAAATAAAAAGTTTAAAAAATTATCTCATAACCATAAATTATTTGGAAAAATAATAATAATAATAATAATTAGAAATATGTATATATATAAGTTAAGTACTAAAAATAGAAAAATTAAAAAACATTAAAAAAAACTAGGAAAAAAAAAAACTAAAAACAAACTAGATTAAAAAAAATAGAGAATTAACAAAAAAAAAGAAATTAAAAACTAGCAAAATTAATAGTAAAAACTTTTAAAATAAAAAATAAAAAAACAAAAATAAACTGAAATTACTAGAAAAAAAAACTAAACAAAAATGAAAATTTTAAAAATACATGCCTTTTTTAACTAAAAACAACAAAAAAAAAGTAAAAAACATTTAAAATGTATAAAAAAACTTTGTTTCTGATTAAAAAAAAAGAATCGTTTTTTATAAAAATTTCATTCTTCATTTAAAAACAAATGAATAAAAACATTAAAAATTATTATTATTTTTTTTT
>APFE031276914.1:16126-37506 GCA_000404065.3 Pinus taeda | reverse complement strand
AGTGTATATTTTAATTTATGTTTTGCTATTTTTTTTAACTTTTTTTTTGTTTTGTGTTGTTTCATTGTTTTAATTTTAATTTTATTTTATGTTTTTCAAGGTCATGATAAAATATTTTACGCCATTATTTCAAAATGTTGAAATTTTACCCTTGAAAATTTTTTGTTATCCCAACGTCAACCGTTTTAGTTTTGAAGGTGATTTTTGCACAAAATTTACCATTGAAAAAAAAAAATGTTATTCGAACATCAACACTTCGTTTTGAGGGTGTTTTTTGGACAATTTTTGCACAAAAAATTAGTTTTCACCGCCATTTTTAAAACATGTTGAAAATTTACCCTAGAAAAACAAGGTGTTATTCCAGCACCAACACTTTTCGTTTTTAGCACTGTTTTTGATGTTTTTACGGGGTTTTTTTGACTAGAGTTCTCGTTTTGAGTTTATAGTTCCCGTTTCAAAGTTTACATTGTTTAAATTGCAACATGATGATTAGATCACTGCGGTGTGTAATGACAGAAGCAAGGGAACTACCAACATATCATAGGGTAACAACGGTGGATGAATTCTTAGAAAAATTTGAAAGAGTAGTACCGGAACAGCAATGGTACGAAGCGATGGAATGGGCATTGCGCGCGACACCCGCACAATGGTGGAGTACACATAAGAAGACTATTGATAACTGGTGCAAATGTAGAAGGTGGATGTACTTACAGTTTGGAAGTCCCCAACGTTGAACGTGAGCCAGGTAGCTAGAGCAAAGCAGTTTGCGCGCCCACCTATGTCGATGGATGCAGACATGTGCTATGCAAGCACATCCCAGACTAAGGATCGAAAATCAAAACTCGACGTGGCATCAGGAAAAGTGACGCACACCAAAATACCCCACCTCGGAGCATTCACAAAGCTACGTGGAATCATGAATAGAGTTTACTAGGTGGGACGAATGGATTAGGACCTGCGCGTGCCAGCGACACGATGGGCCTATAAGGCCATGTGCAAGAATTTGAGTGTGGAAATAACTCCAAAGACGACGAGCAGAGTTGAGGCCATAGTTCTGGGAAAGAATCCTCATGTAATCACTCCCATAATTGTGACAACATGTGAGGACTAGAGCAAAGAAATTATGCAGCTGCGTGAGAATGAACATATGAAGATTCAAGAAGCCATTCAGTGAGGGAACCTTGAGTTTCGTGAACTCGAAGAAGATCGGGTACTACTGAAGTAGAAAAGCATATTAATAGACGAGGATATCATAAAACTGGAAACCAAAATCTCGCAAGCATTATGCGTCGACAAAAGGACGAGGCCATGTATGGGAAACCCTACCACCACACTAGAAGATTATCACCGAGATTTTTTGGCTTTACTACCATGGCTGTGACCACACCTTATCAGAAAAGGTCACCAAGGAAGCGCACCGCATAAGGAAGAATTCGAGACGCTGACGGGCGTGAGGGTAACTAAGGGAGGCTCGCGGACTGGATTGAAAGGTGACTTGAAGCCTCGCACCAGTAGCGCGACCACCTGACTATCTGTAGGAAGCACAGTCTCAGCGCTCCAAGAAGTTGAAAGAGAGCGCGAGACTATAAAAGAGTCTATATGGGAGCTGCACGACACAGAAGTTGCGCGTAGGATCAATATGGCGCACAGGTCGCGTTAGCGCTCAAGGGACTGTGCTGCCATGTGGACAGGCTAGAAAGTGATCATTGGTGTCACTGTTCATGACAAGATGTCCAATTTAAGCTAACGAGGAGCGGATGGCGGGCAATTAAGACATAAAGTCGAAACTAGATTTGGGACTATCTGTCGCGAGTCTCACATTAACAAGTTGAATCTCGGGGGAACAGTCGAATTTGAATTCAAAAGGGCCTATAAGTCACAGGTGGCCCTCCATCGAACAACCCTTGGTATTTTGTGAATTCAGTTGTTGCGTTATCAAGTGGGCATGAACTTGACGAATTTGGAGGTTGTAAGAGCATGTCTGTGGTTTGAAGCATTACCCAAGGAGACACGGGATTCCCTGATTAGAATAATGTCAACAACCAAGGGAACTGTGCAGAGTTCTACGCCACCAGTAGGGGATGCACTAGAAATCCCTAAATCACCCCAAATGTTGAGGCCCAAAAACGACCCACAGGCAGTAGGACCGGTCCATATGTCTCCACGAAATCCAGTGTTTGGCAAACTGTCGATGGAAGAAAAGGGAAAAACAGTTAATATTGAGAGTGATGACGAGGAGGAGGATCCTCAGACCTTTGTAGAAGAGATGGAACTAGAGGAAGATATGGAAGAAGACATCCAGCCAGTACGCGACACAGCAAAGCTGCCCAAGTATGTCCCTCCACGAAAGGGGAAGGTAAAGGTACCTAATGATTTGGATGTCGTTAAAAGCACACTTAACACCCCATTCCTCCCCGCGGGAGTTCTATTTCAAGGTTCAACTGTGGGCCGTGTACCCACTATGAAGTTTGAAGACTAGGACCTCGCTGATAGCGAGAAGTTCCCTCATTTGGAAACTAGTCCAGCTAATGGAGCAAAGCACAGAGGGGGCAGTTACAACACTCCAACCACAGAAATGGTTGTGCGGGGTGGAGGAGGCTGGGCTACTCCACCTCCTATCAATTCCACACTTTCATCGGATCCCCATCGCGATATTTGTCATCAGGCAACTGCTTTTCCTAGTGCATGATGGGTACTTGTGGCTAGAGGAGCCCATTCCTATCACGGCGGAGCTCATTCATAAGATTTTTTGGCTTCCCTATACAGGAAGGGACCCCATGGAAATAGCTGGCACAAGTGGAGACTTGGAAATTGCGGAGGCCATGAAAAAGAAATATAAGTTGGAGAAAAATCAGACGGGTTATGTTATTACTAGTATTCAGGAGAAAGGGGTCTGCATCGCTACCTAGTTGTTGGCAGGAAAGGTGATGAGAAAATGCCGCAGCAATGAGGTACCAACAACAGTCATCACGCTGGCCGAGCAATGCATATAAGGAGTATGGTTCAACTAGGCGCAATTCCTCTGTGAAGAGTACCTGATGAATTCAAGGAGGCCTAAGAGCAGGGTAAGACCTTCCACTACACGTGGTTGCTCTTATCCATCTTGTTGGTTACAAGAGAATTTCCTAAGGATAGTGAGTTTCCTCCCCTTAACTAGGACTGGCCAGAGGTAGCAAAATACGCGTCGTTATGGGTGATGAAGGATGCCACGCGAATCTGAGAAACCAAGATCTTCTGGGTACTGATGGAGGCAAGCGTACGACTGTGGATCAACAAATGGGTGCACCTATCCACCTCGATATACGACAGTCTGAGGAGCGTTGCAGACTTTAAAGAAGATATGCACAATATGTATATCAGGGCGCGAAAGGATCCGGAGTAGAAGTGGACTACACTCCCCTTCATCGCAATATATGACGCTATTTTTGCGGTGCTTGACACATGGCTACCGGAATGGTGCACACTAGATTTGGTGGTGCATGATGAGATGGAGATTTAAAGACAGAAGGTTGTCGTCAAGCTGCTAGCACAACAGAAGTGGAATGAACAACTAGCTGAAGAAGTATAGGCATCCTGGGAGGTAGCGAAGGCTACCGCGGAAAAGGCAGCAGCAGTAGGGGCCATTACAACGTAGGAAGAAAGAGGCCTGAACCTAAGCACAGGACATGGGACAGATGATACGATGGAAGGCGTGGACCCAAGCACCACCTCTACACAAGTAAAATAGCTCCACGGGATGGAACGAACAGGGCCACATAAGAAGACCAAAGCTTCTTAGTTGGATGGGGAGCCTATTACATTGACCGAGGGTGACCTATACGACATCGGCAACATAGTTCGCGAAGTCACCAGGGAGGCACTCTAGGAGGCAATGACGAAGCAAAATAATGTGTTGGGGGTGCTTAGGGTGCAACGCTAGGAACTTCAGGTGCGGGCCCCACAGCAGGGAATGGTAGCCATCCACGGGGCTACAGGTACATCATCAACCGAACAATTGCTGCGGGTCAAAATGGCAAATACCATTGCACTGCCAGAAGGATCACTAACAACGGACAATATGGAGGACAAAGCCATAGTAGGCCAGCTCAAGGGACTTGGACTAAACTTGGCTGCCCTGCCGCGAGAGATATTATACCAGCTGCAGGATGGAGCAATGACAGAGCTCCGCACTAGGAAAGGACACACAGTACAGATGCTCAGTGAATAGCGAATCAACATCGAGTCACTGAGCCTCCAACACGATGAAGCAGTAGCACAAACTCAGTAGTTGGAGAAAATTGTTGAGGAAGCATGTCACCGCGTCCTTGAGATAGAGATTGCAATAGACTTACCAGTAGGTATACGGATCCACAAATTGGCCAATGGATTCCGCGAGGCAAAGGAGGAAGCAACGAGGATCCAGTTGGACCTCAACTTGAAGATCGCAGAGCTGAGGCTAAAGGCGCAACCCTCTACACTGTCAGAGGTCAGAGAGCAACGGCACCATGCCATTTAATCAGGGTTGGAAGAAATAGAGTGTTCCATATAAGATTGCATGGGCTTATTAGATTAGTCACTCTTCACCCTCACTTCACTGCAAGAAGACCCAATGCTACAGCGTCTAGAGACAGAAGCACAGGAGTTGCAGCAGGCATATGACAATGTCCGAGGGACCGCACAGATGGTCATCCTGACTTAGCGACTGGCCAAGATGAGGGAGGTTGAAGCTCTAAAGGAATAGGTGGACGCTACACGTCAGAAAGAAGCAATGCTTAAAGCACGCATCCATCCTTGGCTCGAGGAAGCATTCACAGTCACCGCCAAGATCGAGGGAAAGCTATCATAGATGCAATACATGTATGCACTCAGGCAAGGAGTTGCACCAAACAACGATGCATCAGAGAATCGCGCACTACTGATACAATGGATAGTGGAAGAATGTGCTGCGGATGTAAGTGAAGCACAGAAGTTGTTGAATGGACTCCGTGCGAAGATCACAGCACCAATCGAGTGACTAAGGATGAGTCACAATGATTGTGTTGGGGGCCTGTTGGGTAGCGGATCCCCCCATAGCGGGTTTTTGGGGCTTGTAGCCTGAGTTTTGGTCAATGTAATGTAAAGACCCCGCAAAATGTAGGCGTGGAGTGCGAGAGTCTAGGGTTGTCCGCCCTAAAATATTGTAATTTAATATAGAATGTATCAGCCTACCTATGGTCCGCAGACCATGGGAATGTATAAATAGAGCCAGGCTCTAAGTGTAGGAGTTAGTTTTTGGAGCCTTGGTCTTAAGTGATATGGGTTTTAAATAAAGAATACGATCTAAGTCTGTAAGTCTGAGTCTTGGGTTGTAGGAATAGGAAGAGGCTTTGCAGCTGTGTGTGCAGAGGCTTGGTAGAGTCTGCAACTGTGTGCGTGGACCCTTGTAGATGAGTGCACAGGGTGGATTTGGGATTGTAGCTGAGCAGAGGTTTAATAAAAGATATCTGAAATATTGTGCATATGCTCATAAATCTATATGTTTATGTTTCTGTTATGTTTTTATTCGTCTCTTTATAGTTTATGATTGCGCACACTTGTTATGAATGTTGAATGATTGATGAGAATATTGGGCCCACAAAATTAAGTCAGATTTATAATAATAACACAGTAAGAACAAGGGATCTAGACAACGTCTCTTAAACAGTTGCGTGGAGCAGTGCAAGCACACGAGATCAATTCGCGAACTTCCTAGCCTTCATCAAGACATCCCTAGGGTGCAAAAACTTAATTCCAGCACCCTCCCATATTACCTTGGGTGAGACCTTAGTCTGCGCTCCGTGGATTGTTGCCGAAAGGGCCGGTAGTTTCAAGATTTGTTTGGCTAAATCACTTCTGAACCTGGGTCAAGCCCCAACAAGCCAACAGTTGTATCACGACACAATTCATGAGACACAATCTTATGAAGTCTAGAAACATCTATTCAAATGATGCCATGACCATCTATCAACCCTGCCACAATCAATCCTTATGGTCGAAACTAGTCCACAGTTCAACCTTTCTCCTTATTTTTGCAATAATTTGATTACATAATTAATAACATTATGATTCTTGAATAAATTCCTTTTTTTCATATGAGGATGTTGATCTAGGTGGATATTGGTGGCCACCTACCTATTCTATTTGGACCCCCAACACTATTTCCTTTAAGTTTCCTAATTTCTAACACAATTTACTATTTTTGATAGTTTTTTCAGGTCGTGAACTTTCAAATTTGTTTTGAGGCCCTAAATGACATTTTTTTTGGAAAATGGGCAAACTTGTAGGGTAAGATTTTTATAAGAAGGCATCACACACATCAAAAAAAGATCTTATGCGAAAGTTACGACCTTAGGAAGTTGATGTACCAACTAACCCTAACGGGGCCCACAAACTTTTGGTGCTTCTTCTCTTAGGGTTAGGTTTTTCGATGTTTATGGTTTTCCATTATTTCTCAATAATAAAAAGGCCTTCAGCATCATTGTAACGCAGTTTAGAAGACATGTAGCCATCACATCTCTTCTTAGAGATAAGATACCATCGCCTGAGCTAATTGTTTTTTCTTATGTATGTAAAGGGATTTCAACAGTTGTTATTTTATTAATTGAAATTTTTTTCATTGTATCTCTATGTTTTGGTCAAAATCTGATCTATGTGGATCTTGGTGGCCACCTGCCAAGTCCACCTGGACCCCCACCATTGTTTCTCTCAGCATTTTCAGTTTCCTTAATGGTAGCACAACTTACTATTTTTAGCAGTTTTTCGGGTCCTGAACTTCCGGAGCCGTTTTGAGGCCCTAAACGACATTTTTTGGGAAATCTGGGGGCAACATGGGTCCATGGATTGATTTTTTCCAAAGTGGTAGTGCTCAGATGGATATTTCTAACGAGCTATTGTGCGCATCAAACAGATATTGTATGCCAAAGTTACGACCCCAGGAAGTTGATGTACCAATTTACCCAAACGGGGCCCACAATTTGGCGTTTCATCTTCTAGGCTTAATTTTTGGAATGTTAAGGGTTTTCCATTGTTTCTCAACAATAAATAGGCCTTCGAGCCTCATTATAGCATAGTTCAGAGGCATGTAGCCACCACATCTCTTCTTAGAGATAAGCTACCATTGCCCTAGCTGGTTTATTTCCATTACTGTTTGTAAGCATATTTCAGTATTTTACATTATTGAAATGAAGTATTATTTCCACTGCATATCTATGTTTATGGTTATCTCTGTAATTTGTTGTGTTCCTGTTTAAGTCTGGATCAGTGGTATTAGAGCAGTCTGCTTTTTCTCTGTTTTTCTTTGCATGTCCCCAATGAGGTCGGGATATAAGGAGTTAGGGCTTGAACTGGTCGAACCTTTAGAAGACCAGCCTCGCAAATCCTGATGCCCTCCCATGGAAGATGAGAAGAAAGATGAGGGGGCAAGAGATCCTATCAAGATCTTGCTCGAAGAAGCCCTCGAGCGACAATGGAACGCGATGATGGACAACTTTGCCCAGATCCTTCAGCGGCTACCCAGAAGTGACGCATTGGCTTCCAGCAGCTACTCTAGAAATGCCACGCTCTTTAAGGTACAAGTTAATTTTGAAATCCCCATATTCGAGGGTCAGATAGACGCAAATGTCGTAGATAAATGGTTAAATATGCTAGAGGGTTATTTTTTTGTTCATGAATTTTCGAGTCGGGAAAAGATTGTTTTTGCTCTTCTCAAAGCAGCTCCTCACGTCAAGGACTGGTGGGAAACGTACTGCGAGTAGAAGTATGAAAGTATCGGCTCGCTATTTTCAGCCGCACCCACCTGGAATTCATTCCGGGATTCCATCAAGGAGCAGTGCTACCATGTTGGAAGCTATGAGGATGAATACATAAAGTGGACCATGCTGTGGCAGGGAAGGGACCAAGACATGTCGGAGTTCATCAATCTTTTCCATACCCTTCGCACAAAGTTGGGTATTAAGGATTTGGAGAAGCATTTGATACTCAAATACCGCGATTGCCTACACAAGTACATCTAGGAAGAAATATAATTCCTGAACATCTCCTCGCTTGGCACAACATACCAATATGCCGTCAAGGTCGAGGATAAGTTTAAACAAAAGAAGTGAGACTTTGGATCTGCAAATCCAAAGCAAGGGAAAGGTGCCCCTAAACCACAGAACAAAGGACAAAGCCAAGGCAGGGCAGCCCAAGACAACCTGCCAAAGCTACAAGCAAAGAATAGCATCGCGAAGCCGAAAAAGGACACAAGAAAATGGTGTGAGTTCCATAAGAGCTCCACTCACAACACAAGTGAGTGTCAGGCCAAGCAGCCACTGGTGGCTAAGCTAAAGGTTTCAGAATCAGATGCATGTTCTGACTCTGAGTTAGAACCTGACAGGCGGAATGACAAAGGGAAGTAGATCATTGATGCGGATCCCAATGCCACTATTGCTACCACCAAGATCCAGAAAAATGAACTCGAAGATCCAAAGGAGGAGGAGCGTCTCTTCCACTCCCAGATGTGGGTAAAGGGCTCCTCACTACAGTTCATTGTCGATAGTGGGATCCAAAAGAACCTCATTTCGATAGAGGTCATGAAGCGGTTGAGCTTACCGACCACAGCACATCCACAACCGTACACCATCGGGTGGCTTCACCAAGGATGGGATCTTCGCATGAGGCGCAGTGTCGCCTTCCATACAACATCAAGCCCTTCATAGATGAGGTATTGTGTAACATTGCTCCCCTTGAAGTTTGTGATGTATTATTAGGACAACCATACTTGTGGAAGCGACATGTTGTGTATGAATCAAGGCCTCGTGCTATTATTATTACATTGGGAAATAAGTTGTACAAGATACCAGAGGTAGCACCACCTACCTCCATCTCTTTGATTACTGGAAAACAATGCAGTAAGCTCATTTCCAAAACCGAGAAATTTGTTTTCCTAATGATACGCCCTCAAGGAAAGAAGAAGACAGTGGCCACGACCTCCAGATAGGGCCCATCCACATGTCAACTACATATGGACAAGGTCGTGGAGGAGTATGGGGACATCTTCACCTCCCTCGCAGGGGTTCCTTTGCACTGTCAGGTCAAGCACTCCATCAATCTGACCCCAGGTGCGCTGCTACCTAATGGACCAATTTATCGGCACTCTGTTCTAGAGAATGATGAAATCAAGAGGCAGATTCAGGAGCTCCTGCAGAAAGGTCACATCCGTCCGAGTTCATCACCTTGTGGGAGTTCGATTGTGTTGGTATAGAAGAAGGATGGGACTTGGAGACTCTGTATTGACTATCGGGCACTGAACAAGATCAATGTCCGTAATAGGTACCCGATCCTGTGGATTGATGACCTCCTAGATCAACTAAAGGGGGCGAAATATTTCAGTAAGATCGATCTGAAGTCGGGATATCACCAGGTACCAATCAAACCCTTTAATGTGTGGAAGACTGCCTTCAAAGCCAAGGGGGTCCTTTTCGAATGGCTGGTTATGCCTTTCGGATTGACGAATTCTCCTGCAACCTTCATGAGGCTAATGGATGACATCTTGTGGCCATTCACCAACTCATTTGTAGTGGTATACTTGGATGACATTCTGATCTTCAGCCAGAGTTAGGAAGAGCACCTCCACCACATCCGATAGGTTCTCCATACAGTGCGGCAACACAAGGTATGTGCCAATTTGGAGAAATTCACTTTTGGCATGACCCATGTTCAGTTTGTGAGATACATTATTGATGAACAAGGGGTGCATGTGGATCCAGCCAAGATCCAAGTCATTCGGGATTGGCTATCTCCAACCACTCTGACAGAGCTCTGCGGCTTTCTAGGTCTTGCCAACTTCTACCACAGGTTCATGTTCGGGTTTTCTCATATCACTTGGCCCTTGATTCAAGTAACCAAGGGAGGAGCGAAAGAAAAATTATTTTGGTCTGAATCTCAACAGAAGAAATTCATAAATTTGAAAGATCGCCTCTGCACAGCACTAGTGCTCGCGTTACCATATTTACAACAACCATTTGAGGTCGAGACAGATGCCTCTGACTATGCTATTGGGGCAATCCTTACTCAACATGAGCATCCAGTGGTATATCAGATTGAAACAATTTTAGACACAGTATGGAAGTATCCCACTTATGATAAAGAGATGTATTCCATTGTGCAGGCCCGCCGACAATGGAAGCATTACATTTTGGGGAAGGAAACGGTCATCCACACATACCACCGACCTCTGCAGTTCATACAGACCCAAGGGAAATTGCAAAATGATCCCCATCAAAAGTGGTCTACATACCTGCAACAGTTCCACTTGAATATCAAGTATAAGAAGGGCATCACCAATAATGTTGCATATTGCCTCAGTCAACCACCGATCATGGCGTTAACCTCCATGCTCAACTCTTGTGGGCACGAGACTTCTGATTGACCACTTCTCTACAAAAGAAACCCAGAGTTCGGCCACACATACCAGACACTCTTGGAGGGTCGGCATGTTCTATATTTTCACCTCCAGGATGCCCTGTTATGCCACCTGGGTCACCTTTGTGTTCCTTCAAGCGAGCATGCCAAGATGATTTGGGAAGCACACTATAGTCGTGCTGCTGGGCATTTCGGGGTCGAGAAAATGGTGGTAGTACTGCAAAAGTATTTCTATTGGCTGAATCTTCTACAGGATGTTGAGAAGTACATCAGATCATGTACTGCCTATGCCATTGCCAAACCGACCATCAAGAAGCAAGGCCTCTATGTCCCGCTACCTACCCCTAGTCGACCTTGGGAATCCATCTCCATGGATTACAAGTTAGGCCTTCCTTCGACTAAGCATGCAAATGACTGTGTTTTTGTGGTCGTCGAGAGGTTCTCGAAGATTGCCATTATGGTGGCCTACATGAAGAATGTCACAGCAGAAGCCACTGCTAAACTCTTCTTTGAACGAGTGTGGGTACACTTTGGGATCCCACAGTCTATCATCTCAGATCGGGACAGTCAGTTCCTCAATATATTTTGGTCCAATCTCTAGCCAATGCTGGACACCAAACTCACTAAGTCCACAACCTTCCATCCTCAAACTGATGGCCAGGCAGAGGTCGTCAATAGGATGATTATGCACATTTTACGCATGTACAACTCAAAGCATCCACGCACATGGGACGAGAGTGTCGCCTATGTTTAGCAAAGCTACAACTGAGCTCTTCACAGCTCAACTAGCCACAACCCTTTTCAGGTGGGCTTGGGATTCCAGCCACTATGACCCCATTTATGTGGCCATGCCACTTGTAGCTACTCACATAGATTCGGCTCATGTCTAGTCTGAAACAGACAAGGAAACTAGCTTCATTGAGCACATCCAACATATTCACCAGCAGGTCCATGACATTCTGGAGAAATCAAATGCCAAGTACAAGAAGCGACATGATCAACATCGGGTGCCACACAAGTTTCAGGTGGGCGACAAAGTCTGGTTGCATTTGTAAAATGAACACCTTACTGGAGCCTATCGGAAACTGAGACCACTCCGATATGGTCCTTACAAAATTACTAAGGCTATGGGAGACAATGCATTTGAGCTCAACATTCCCCCATTCCTTGGCCTGCACCTAGTGTTCAATGTGGATCACCTTCAGCCATACTTTCCACCTTTGCTAGACACATCCGACATTGTAGAACAGCTGACACCCACATAATTAAATCCAGATTGCATGGAACAAGCTGCAATTGATTGGATCATGGACACAAAAATCAAGAACACTTGCCAATTGAATATCCAACTGTATCGAGTTGTCAAAGCAGGCCAACTCCTTCACCAGGGCAAGTGGCTCACCAGGGACCAAGTTCAGCAAAAGTTTCCTCATCTCATGGAGGAACTCAATGAAATGGAGACCATTGCTTCCTAAGGGGGGAGGAATGATCCAAGTGGATCTTGGTGGCCACCTACCAAGTCCACCTGGACCCCCACCATTGTTTCTCTCAACATTTTCAGTTTCCTTAATGGTATCACAACTTACTATTTTTAGCAGTTTTTTGGGTCCTAAACTTCCAGAGCCGTTTTGAGGCCCTAAACAACGTTTTTTGGGAAATTGTCCCTTCCCAAAGTGGTAGTGCTCGAATAGATCTTTCTAACAAACTATTTTACACATCAAATAGAGGTTGTATGCCAAAGTTACGACCCTAGGAAGTTGATGTACCAATTTACCCAAACGGGGCCCACAGTTTGGCGTTTCATCTTCTAGAGTTAGCTTTTGGAACGTTACGGATTTTCCATTGTTTCTCAACAATAAATAGGCCTTCAAGCCTCATTGTAACACAGTTCAGAGGCATGTAGCCACCACATCTCTTCTCAGAGATAAGCTATCATCGCCCTAGCTGGTTTATTTCCATTACTGTTTGTAAGCATATTTCAGTATTTTACATTAATAAAATGAAGTATTATTTCCACTGCATATCTATGTTTATGGTTATCTATGTAATTTTTTGCGTTCCTGTTTAAGTCTGGATCAAAATCCATATTTCATTTTGTTGTTGCAAAAATCTAGATGAGATGTTGATATGGATTCAATTCTCTATTTCACCGACTCAAATCTTTGTGCACAAATAAGAGGACAATTCTTTACAGTAGCAACATTTTTATCTACAATGACACTATCAACCAATTTATCATTCCATGCAACATGATTAGTAAAGGACCTCTCTTCCAACAATTTTAGTTTGAACTCCACTTGTAACGAAAGACACATTGTTGAATTCAATGGAATTAGGTGTAGGTAGTGGGTTAGAGCTAGTAGTATAACCAAGACCTAATTTAGATGTTTTCACTTTGGGCACAATAGGAACATAAATCCCTTGTCCATTTTTTCCATGACCTCCTCTGGTATATCCCATTTTAATTAGAAATCGGGAACCAATACCAATAGTATCTTTTTCAAAGCTAGGTGACACAAAAGCATGTGATGAGTCACAATCATCAACATTAGGCTTCTCACAAATAACAAGGCTACAATAAGGACCTTGAATGGTAGAGGAAGGTAGAGTAAAGTCTAAGTTCCAAGTTTTTTACAACACAATGTTTTTATAGCTTCAGCCCACACAGTAAGGAAGCTATATTTTTTGTAGCTTGAGTCCACACATCTATTACCAAACCAAACAAGGTCTCCTATTGAACCATTGAAATGCCTTGCATTGAAATATATGGTGAATCTCTATTGTAAGTTGTTTGCTTAAGCTGATCTTGTAGTAAATTGATTGTTTTTGCTATTAATTTTAAAAAAATCTGAAAGAAATTTCAAGGTTGAGTATAGGTTTCTCATGGTGCATATATGGTGATGGAACACTATTTTGCCTGATTTTGAAATGACTTTGAATAGACTTAAATAGTCAAAATTTCTGTCAAAGTTCAAGATCTATGAAAACTTTGGATTTCAGAGTTAACAATTTCAAAAATCAAAATTTCTCTCAGAGTTCGATATCTATGAAAACTCGGATTTTTTGTATTCCCAATTGCAAAACAAATTTTGTTATAGGAATAAAGGGTTCCTTCAACTAGACTTTGTACAAATATTTGTTATTTATTTGAAAAGGCTTCTTCCTACAATGAAATATTTGAAATGGTTGTATCTAAATTTCATCCCATGATGTAAAGGTGACCGAGGTACTGGCTTATGTACATGATATGTAAAATAACAATTTGCAGAAACATCGCAATAGAATACCCAAAGCTAAAATTCGATTGGGAAAAACCTTTCAGCCAATATGTTGATATATATTGCTACTTTGTTACAACTATAGAATTTTCTCTACAAATTAGCTAGCTCACTGATATCATGTAGAAATTTCACCTACAGATCAAACTAATATATGTAATGTACGAAAGCATAATACTAGATCTACGTCTACTATAAACTTTACGGAAGCTAATCAACCATGGGCAACATGAAGCATGAACACATATAACTGATAAGAATGAAACAATCACACATAACACAGAAGAATTTATCTGGGAAAAACACAAGCCTAAAACCCCATCTTTGTATTATCAATCAAGTGGAAATCCTCAACAACATACAAAAAGAATCAGCTCAAAAGCTATCCTGCTCTCTCTGTACTCTGATGTTGTAGCTCATGGACTATCTAGGCCTAAATATATAGGCTCCACAAGTCCTCCAAGCCCCTATTTCCTTGCGCAGCTTTGATTAGGGTCCAATTACATAACATGTGTGTCTTGGACAAATCATACTACTGTCACCTCAAGTCCAGCTACGCAATACTAGAAGGAACAATATTCCTTCCTCATGTAAGGAATATTCACTAGGAATATCCTTGCAATTGATAGTACACTATCCCTCATCTGATCTCAACTGGGTCTCTGTCTGAACTGCCATGCATCAGTTTTCCATGAGTGAATACTCAGTTATCTAAAAATACCAGTTGTTACATGCATGCAAGCATCAAAAAACTGAATCTCATTAATTTAACAACTTGTTAAATTAATCTAACTATACTTGAATAAGTTAAACTAAGTCAACTGATCCTCTCAATATAGAACTCATCCTTAATTCCTCAATTAGTGGAGTAAATCAAGGACACATTCCCCAACCAGTCGAGAAATTATTGCATGTTCTCACAAAGACTTCAAGTTTGATTTTCCTTAACTAATTAACTCATGGAGAATTAATTAATTAATATTCAAACTACTGGTAAGACCAAATTCGAATTTTACTTCCTATTTTAGACCAGGGACTATCTAAAAATAGGAATCCAACTTCCATTTTTCATTCCCTGTTGCCCAATCCAGCACTGATGCCCAAACTGCTATTTTTAGTAGTGCTATTTTTAGCACTTCTATTTTTAGCAATTTCTTGTTGCTAATTTTCAACAACAACTTACAACTTCCTTATGAGTTTGAACTATGCCGATGGATAAATTATTGTTTCTACACTATTGACATTTATAAGATTTTAGAAATAAATTACATAAATGTTGGAAAAATAATATTTTTAATATAAGAACATCAAATTATTTAATAAAAATTATGAGAGAGAATGTTATATCTGCCATTAGATTTTCTTTGTGAAAATATAAGAGGAAGACTTCTATTTAAGCATTGAGGTTCTTAAGCATATGAATTTGATGAGTGTAAGAGGTATGTATTACTCACAAAATACATAGAGATGTCTTCCACTTATAGTAATGGAAGAGACTCAAAATTAGCTAAAAATAGTTATGACAAATGTGCGGATAAGAAGTTTTATGTGAACTAATAAGCCAAAATAGTTGGCTTATAAAGAAAATGACCATTGGATAATCCCAACAATAACACCCTCCCTTAAGAGAAACATAGGAAGTAAGACCTAATAAGGTACCTAAGTATAAACTCTCGTAAGGAAGAAAATGAGAAAAAATTGTAGTAAAAAAAATCCTCTCGAAAGGATAGAAAGTTTGAATTTATCAAATAACTATGAAGCAAAAATTGTAGATCCCACAATGATCCACTGAATGAATGATAAGTACAAAAGCCCACTCCAATCCAAAAGTACCAAAAACATGAATATGAGAGCCATAAAACCTCAATGAGCTTGGTTGATCTCGGAAGGAGAATATTTTGTAGAGGAACAAGAAGGAAAGAATTGTCAACCACCTCATAAATGCTTCAAATAGGCATCGATAAAGAACCATAAAAGGGATTCAAACAAAAGAAACATCATCATCCAACCAATGAATAATGAGGCATGTCAATATGGAAAATTCAGCTCAAACATAGTACAACAACACTCACGAAGATGTAAAAACATTTTTACCATCAACACTAATAAAAGATAGTAAAAGACAACAAAGAAATGAAAAAAATATCTATCATCATATAAATTCTGCCCCTGAAACTCAACTAAGGGACTGGCAACAATCAAGAATCTATTTCAACATCATCTCTCCCCTTTGAAATACAACTAAGTGAGCAACAAAAATCTACAACAAATAATAGGAATATTGCATTAATGCACAACTGATGAGGCACAATCTCATGAAGTCTACAAGCATCTATTCAAATGATGCCATGACCATCCATCAATCCGGCCACAATCAATCCTTATGGGTGAAATTGTTCCATAGTTCATCCTTTCTCCTTATTCTTGCAATAATTTGATTACATAATCAACAACATTATGATTCTTAGATAAATTCCTCTTTTTCGTATGAGGATGTTGATCCAAGCGGATATTTGTGGCCACCTGCCAGTACCACTTGGACCCCCAACACTATTTCCTTTGTTTCCTAATTTCTAGCATACTTTACTATTTTTGGCAGTTTTTCTGGTCCTAAACTTCCGGAGTTGTATTGAGGCCCTAAAAAACTATTTTTCTGGAAAATGGGAAAACCCTTTTGTTTGCATAGGTTTATAGTTGAAATGTTTTGTCCTTGTATAGATCTTTCTAACAAGGTATCATACGCATCAAGCAAAGATCATATGCTAAAGTTACAACCCTAGGAAGTTGTTGTACCAATTAACCCCAACGAGGCCCACAAACTTTTGGTGCTTCGTATGCTAGAGTTATGTTTTTGGATGTTAATGGATTTCCATTTCTTCTCAATAATAAAAAGGCCTTTAAGCCTCATTGTAACATAGTTTATAAGGCATGGAGTCATCACATCTCTTCTCAGAGATAAGCTATCATCACTTGAGCTAGTTTGTTTCTCTTTGTATGTAAACAATTTTCAACAGTTTCTATTTTATTAATTGAAATTATGTTTCTTTGTATCTCTATTTTTTGGTTTGAATCTGTATTTCATTTTTCTCTTGCATAAATATGGATTAGATTTTGTTGCGGGTTCAAATATCTATCCCACAAACTCAATTCCTTGTGCAAAAACAAGAGGAAAAGCCTTTACAATAGCAACATTTTCATTTACAATGACACTATCAACCAATTTATCATTCGATGCAACATGATTATCAAAGGATTTCTCTTCCAACAGTTTAGTTTGAACTCCACTTGCAATGAAAGACACCTTCTCAAATGAAAAGAAGGATACAATAAAGATCATGAAGGGTAGACAAAGGTCAGCCTAGCAACTCAACAACAACAGTCTCCTTCTCAACTTTGTGTAGGTGAAACACTTCTTGCTCAAGGTTCTGCTTGCCCTCCTGTAAACCTTGTATAATCTTGTTCTTCTCAATCAACTTCAGTTACAATGCATCACAATCCTCTTTTAAAGTTTGAGATTGATAAAATAAAAATAAAAAATATTTTCATGAAGAGGGTTAGCTTCGTCATGAAGAATTTCCATGGAGGGTTTTAAATAAGAAACCTCTCTGGTCCATTCACCATTTTTTTCCTCTAGCCTGCAACATTTCTTCTTCAATATAACATTTTCTAAGTGAGACATAGATTCAAATTCCTCTAGAAAGTCAATCCTGGGCAAAAAATCATCTACAGTTTTCTAGAAATACTTTCCCATGGTTGATCCTATATTATCAACCTTCTTGATTTTCTTAGTGATGGTAGTTTGGAACTGGTTTTCAAGTGTTGCATTCTCTACTTATAATACAACAAAAATAGACTAGAAATTAAGAATCTCATTACAATGTTGTTCAGCTACCTTCTTCTAAATTAGTTCCTACAAATGTTTACCTATTGTGAAAGAATTGGTCATGCTACAATAATTTGGCAAGTGAAATCAATAGCAAAGAAACCCATGGAATCTTGTGTAAATAAATCTCATCAAAAAACACAAATCTGATCTTGCAAGCTAAAGGCCACAATATGCAAGAAATGAAGGGCCACACCAGCAAAACCAAAATATGTTTTGAACCATGTTGAATCAAGTTTTCCTTCTAAAATTTGAATAGTGCTAATAACATTTGCATTCACCAAATATTTGGACCAGAAAAACAAAGGACAAGATGGAGATATGTGAGAAGTACATGCCGAAAACCACAATTAATTATTATAATTGCAAATAATGTATAGTATCTAGAAAAAACAATCTATCCCAATATGCAAATCAAATAAAAAAATCTCGAAAATCCAAAGAAAAACTTCTAATATATTATAAAGATATGCCAAGATTTGTTTTTGTGAATGTTGTGGCATTAGAGGCTAAGAAATCATAGGATGCATTAATAAATGTGGCAAACTAAATGATGGAGGGACTACTTTGATTTCCACAATTTGTGACAATGAAATGTTAGGTACACCATATGTACATAGCCATGATGCCTACAAACCTGCAAGTGATGAAGGTTGATTTCTCAATGGAATTTCATTTTCCAACATGTTCAACACATAATGGTGGTGGAAGCCTAGTATATAATAGATCAGAACAAAGGCTACAATATAGTTGAGAGAAGATCCACTACCCACCTATAATTTAAGAGAATCGAGACTTCAAATGAAATTTTTCCACCTGCTACTAATGAAATCAAAACACAAATGGCCACAACGCTTAACATCCCCAAAAATTCCCTATGGATATCATGAAGAAGCCAACACTTGGATTGGCATGATCCACATGTAGTTGAAGCAATGGTTGTACATGAATTTGGAGAAGGAAGTGCCACGATAATTTTTCATTAATTAAAGTCAAACAATTCACCCACCAAAAATGGCCAAAAATGATCTTATATTGATGGGATATGAACGAGATCCAATTGACAAATATACCACTTCGAATGGATTCTTTGCGAGCCTGTCATGTAAGAGGAGACATAGATATTCAAAAAACAATTGCACAACCACAAATATGTCAAAGCCAAGAAGTGGAGAAAACCTAACTAAATACAACCTCACAATAAGATCGAAAACCCTCAAGTATGTTTATAGATCTAGAATGAAAAAAATTATGAGACCCCAATAGAAAAAAAAGATATAGCAGGGTAGGAAATGCTTGCTCTAATACCGTGTAATAGTTTTGCATTAGTCACAATGTATAAAAATTACACAAAGATGTCTTCCATTTGTAACAATAGAAGAGTTGTAGATTTAGCTAAAGATAGCTATGACAATTGGGTGGATAAGGACTCCTACATGAGCTTACAACTCATAATAGTTTGATTATTGAGAGGAGTGTTGGAAAATCCTAACACTAACAAAGAGTTAGTTTACAATTGTGACAATTATTAAATTCAACAACTAACTACATTGTTTGGAAAAAACATTAACACCTTTCTTTAAGGGAAATGTAGAATGTAAGGAAAAGAAGACAAAAGAAGGGCCTTGAAAAGGAGCTTTGCTATAATATCTATGTACATCTCTCATAAATGGAGAAATGAAGAAGAGATAGTGGAAAAATTACACCTGAAAAGGGAGAAAAAAACATAAAAACATATGAAGGAAGAAAGACTCAAGATGACCTCGGAGGACAACTTCGTTCAGTAGACCATAAAATGAAAAGATGCCAAAGTTTTAGTGAACATCGCTACAAGTTTCTCTTCAATACACAAATACTTCAATATGACAACGCGATAGTGGATGGGTTATCAAATAAAGTGCATGTGAATCTCAATGTGTTTTGTCATTCGATTCTCTATTAGGACGTGAGAAATATATCTGGCACTTTAATTATCACACCAAAGAGTAGTGGGATGATCATGCTGAATTGAAAACATTACTACTAATTTGAAAATTACCACACATATTCCAATGGGTGCTAGCTATTATCTACATTAATAATATGTTTTTACTACATCAGCCATCAATCTTATTGAATTTTTGTTCGATGCATTATTAAAAGTGGAAATGCATTTTGTTGTGGAATGTGTATAGGTGGGACATCTTTTTTCACTAAGTCATTCAATGGATATTATTTTCAAAGGAGAAAAAATATTTCTATTAGCAAAGAAATTTTTGGTCACTTTGTTTGGAAAATGGTGTTAGTAAAATATTAAAATATCTTTCTTAAATTTAGTTCTATTTTTTATGTATTTAATTTAAGGAAGGGCTAGATTATTCTAGTAAGAAAAGTAAGAATGAGAAAATTCTAGTAGGTATTCAAGGATGTGGAGAGGATCTTGACTTTCAACCATTTACATTTTATATCTTAGATTTGAGTGAAATTGTGGTTGATCATAGTCTTCAGATCAACACTTTTCCTTGATTTCTTCAAATATTAGAATGCACTATAATTATTGGAAAGTTGCTCAATAACACTTAAATTTTTGTGGTGTGATTGGCCACCTCAGTCCCCATTAAATATCAAGGCATCCCTCGAAAATTGTGGCCACAAAAATGTAGTCCTTGACATTGTTAACCTATTCATGTGAAAGGAGGTGCATTTTTGCAGAATATATTATATTCATTTAATGCTTGTGGAAAATATTCTCTACCATTTTCTTTGGAAAACATGTTTATCGATTGCACAACCTAGCAAGAGAAATGACCATAGATCTCTTATTTTTTTCAACTTATGGTGTTTTGAAAAAATAATCATAATGGATAAAATAGTGTTGCAACTCTGTGAGAAGAAAGTAGCAAATAAACTTCGTAATTAAGTCCTTTAATCACAATCATTTGTTGTTGTATTACAACCAGAAAATGCATTCCTTAAGAAACCATTCTATAGTACTCTCATCGAGAAAGTTAGGAAGGTTTACAATTTGAAGTTAACCATGGACAAGTATTTCTAGAATCTTGCAAATGAATTTTAGGAAAATATTGAGCTATTTGATGATTTGAAGGAGGAAGTTGAATAATTACCTAACTTTAAAATGAAATTTTGAAGCAAATTTGCAAGATGGAGGAGAAAAATAATCAATGAGTTATGGAAACTTTCTATTTAAAATCCCTAATAGAACTACTTCATGAAGAAGCAAGTCCTCTTCAAGCAGAGACTAATAGATTATTTGATCAGTATCAAACTCTAAAACAAGATTATGATGCCTTATCAACAGTTGATTGAGAAGGATGAGGTCATTAAAGACTTGCAACAATGCGAGAAATACCTTGAATTATAAATTAGTTTCCTTCAGAATGCTCAGAAGGAGAATGTTATTTTTGAGCTATCAAGCTCACCTATTGATGTACACAATGGTTCTTTTGATCTGGATTTAAACAGGAACGCAATAGATTACAGAGATAACCGTAAATACAGAGATGCGATAACCATAAATAAAGAGATGCAGCGGAAATAACACTTCATTTCATTAATGGAAAATACCGAAATATGCTTACAACCAGAATTGGAAATAAACCAGCTAGGACGATGGTAGATTATCTCTGAGAAGAGATGTGCGGCTACATGTCTCTGAACTGTTCCGAACTTGTGTTACAATGAGGCTCGAAGGCCTATTTATTATTGAGAAACAATGGAAAACCCTCCACATTCCAAAACCGACCCTTAGAAGATGAAACGCCAAATTGTGGGCCCCGTTTTGGGTAAATTGGTACATCAATTTCCCGGGGTCATAACTTTGG